>CALSBZ010038949.1:195505-210178 GCA_943591055.1 Gobionotothen gibberifrons | reverse complement strand
ACACACACACACACACACACACACACACACACACACACACACACACACGCGCACGCAGGCGCAAGTACACGACAAGTTCATACCCACATATATTGTATAAATGGACGAAGTATGCAAACCTATACACATGAATAGGCTGTAAAATGTGCACATACTGTAAGAACACATTATTTCTGTCACATGCATGCACACGCCCATATATGACACATAAACCCTAGCTCACACTACACAATTAGTTTAGAGACACACTCTTGCAACAGTGCACACACACACACACACACACACCCTAAGACTCTCAGATAAAATGGGAGAACCAAAGCACCACAAACAAACATTGGGTGTTTTCTTGTGAGCGAAGGGGGGGGGGGGGGGGGGGGGGGGGAGACTATTTCTGACAAACACCACTGCTTTGTCGCCCTGCATTTGAGAGTCATCGCTCATTGCTCTTGATCAAATTAAGAATGGAACACTGCCCTCAATATTTCTTGATTATGCCACATATGTATGCGTTAGTGCTGACTCAGCGGGGCATTTGTCTTTTTTTTTTTTACCCCACCAGAACAATAGTGTCTAATTAGTGACCACCTGCTCTTAGAATCGAATCACCCCTCTCGCCCTGTATTCAGATTTCCACTGGCTGACAGCTGTGCTTATGATAAACACAATTACCTCTCTGCATGACATTTTGGTCCCATGCAATAATCAGGCATCATGAATCTCCAGTTTTATGATGATAAACGAGACATCTGATAACGTGACGGGACGTGTCCATTTTTTATGATCCCTGTCGGGCTGATGCCAGATTTTCCTCCAGCGAGTGACAACTCATCCCTGGGTGTTTATCTCCACCTTCCCTCAACTGGAACCCCCCCCATCTTCCCCTAACAAACTACTTTTCTCACATGGCTAGTGTCATTGTTCATTTAGGACATTAGTGACAGTGAATGTGGGGCAAAGTGGCAGCGATGGTCCCCGGCTCCAAGTCAGCCCTGTTCCTTTCTTTCCCCTCTTTAACTGTGCGCTCCTGTCACCGGGACCCTTTTAATTCCCCCTTTCACCCCCTCCTGCACTGGTCCTATTGGGGAGCAGACAATAGAGAGTATTCTGCCTCTTCATCCCCCCCCCCCCCTCTTCTCCTCTCCTGCCTGGTGGAGGCAGTGGGCTCCGGGCTGCAGTTTGTCACAGCCGTTCAGCTGAGACTGATTGTGATTGCAGCAGATGGGCTGGAGAGCCTCCGACACTCGGTCCAGAAAGACCCCAGCTTTTTTTTTCTTTTTCTAGCTTTCAGATCCTGTCTTTCCCTCCCCTTGATCTTCATCTCTTCCTCGGTTGTCTACATCAGGCTTTTCTTTTCTGCGTTGTTTTCCAAAAGCTTTGTGCCTTCTCGTCCAAAATGCATCCGGATTGGAGGCTTGATTTTGGGTTTCACAATCTTTGCTTTTAGTGGGAATGGATGGCAGAATACTGAGTGAACCATCATTATTCACTTATGAAATTGACAGTCTAACAAGCACAACCTCTTTATAGTTATTGGCCAGGCTGTGCAAGATCTGAACTTTGTTTCATGTAATGACTTGTTTCACTTTTTGCGTGTGTAATTTAGTATAACACCATATAGGCTTATGCCCCTCTTTATGATTGCATACTTTTTGTTTTAAGTGTTGCTTAAACACACATCATAGTTCCTTTCCATAGACCTTAATTCTGAGTTTCTTTGCTCTTTTCATCTCCACTTCTGTCTCTAAACTAAAATAACCCAGTTAGTGTAACATCACAAGCCTCTTCACGTCCCCTTGTTGGAGTTAAACCCCCCTCAACACTGTTGTCACCCCCTAAAAACTCCTCCTCCTCCGTACAAACCCCCACACCAACCTCGCTTCTCCTACTCTGTGGAAAGAGCCACCGTCTCCCTGAACACATGTTCAACGTCCTGGGGAGGGAGGGAGAGAGACACCGCGACAGACAGAACGAGAGAGAGAGAGAGAGAGAGAGAGAGACAGACAGACTGAGCAGAGAATCTGAAGAGAGATAAAGGCAGGAGGCGGGGTGGTCGGGGGGGGAGGCACGCAGCTCTGTGTGTGAAGAGGAGCCTCCGAGCGTGTGTGTGTTAGTGTCAGAAAGCGCAGCGCAGAGGGAGAGTGTGTGCAGCGTGAAGGGAGAGAGGAAGCAGCGGAGAGAGAGTCAACGCATGTCGCCAGATCGAGAGAGACAGGGAGACGACAGGAGCAACGAGGACTAGGAGGAAGGAAAGGAATTGGAGAGGAGAGGCAGTTTGGTCTCAGTCAAGTAGAGAGGCAGGCAGTGGTGCATTGTGGATGTAAACTTTATCATCTGTGGGATCAGTGGAGCTGCAGAGAGGAGGAGATTGGCCGGTGGATTACCATGTGTGTCTTCTGATCGCTCCAGGATGCTGCATCTCACCCAGGGTAAGAAGCGGACAGTCGTCAGCACACATGACATCACACATGACATCACACATTTGCATTATTTTACTCCTGCAACTGCTAGATTCCACAGTGGTCGTACTTGTTTTGGTATTGGTGCATCTTTTCATTTGTCTGTTGTTAGAAAAAGACATGCACACTCAGCTATTGCTAGCCCATAATGAGTTTTTGTGTTCCTTTACTTTGTCCTGAGCTGCAATTTTCTTAATAATCCCAGAGGGAGGACGCAGCATATTCCATATAGCAGCGTTTAACACGTGCAGGGGATGATCTCTGATTTGTTCTGAGCCCGATTCGCCAGTTGCGTGGTGTCCTGTTGCCAGTGGCAACAGCCTGTGACCACGGCGCTGCGTAAAACACTTTAATTCTGATTGATAACATGAGGAAGCGGATACCCTTGCTTTGTGGAGAGGTAAAACAATTGTGCATTGCAGGGGATTTGTATGTGCAGGAATGCATGTGTTTCCCTCCCACTGCTTTTCCTTATATTCTCTCAGGCAGATTAAGATGTTCTATACCAGGCCCACTAATCCCACACTCAAATGACTGGGTGTGGATACAGCAAAGTGGTGAGCAATATGGATTATAGTGCCTCTCTGTTTTGATCAGCTTCTCAGCAGCTCCTTATTAATGTGGTGTGAAGTGCTGCAGTACTATGGTCCATACAGTATGTCAAAGTCACAGCAGGTCAGGGAGCTTTCCTCACAGTCAGCCATATTTACAGAACACAGAAAGAAGCTAGGATGCCGGCAACCAACACAACAAGGATGCCAAATGTAGGCTTCAAGACACTGGCTTTTTATTTATAGCAGGGTTTGTTATCTCTGAAAACAGAAGTGCAAGGGAACTTGAAAATGAGAGCATGGGAGAAAATGGGAGGTATCATCACTCTCTTGCTGGTGTTGTCAAAGTTCCAGAGAGAAATGTTGTGTCCTGTCTTTTTTTAAGTATGAGTTGAGTTGTTGTATGCCCTGGGAACTGGTGCTTCCCAACATAGGAGCAAAAAATAGCATCTGCCATGGAGTAGATGCTTTACATGGGAAACGCCAATGGATGTTGGCAAATAAGATGTACTATTCCCAAGAATGACTTTACAAAGATATTATTGGCTTATAGAGGAAGTTAAAATCAGTCTAACCTTTTAACCCAAAACACTTTACAGTATTACTACTCACAATAATGCCATTGCTAGTGAATGAATAGCTCAGGCATATAACATCATAACCTTACACACCAGTGTCATCAACAACAAGCATGTGACCTATCAAACTACGGCCCGGGGGCCAAATGCAGCTCAGAGGCCATTTTTATTCGCCCCTCTAATAATTCAAAAAGTATAATAAAACGTATTTACATAATAAGCTTGAAATATACCATTCCTATTTTCTCTTATTATAAGCAATCTGAGGCTACTGTTTTAAGGGATGAGATGCTAACAAAATAAATGAAACCCTCTGGAGAGCTGTGATTTAATCCGGTTTTTTTCAAGTATCAAGCATAAGTTTCCTACATTTGATTGATTTTGCTTACTTATAACTTTACTGATGAAGCAGTATACCTCACCTTTCGTGTATTTTTCTCTATGTGGCCCTCAGAGAAAAGAGTTTGGACACCCCTGCTCTTCTGTATGGCGTTCAGTCATACTGAGTTAAGCCAGTGAACACAACCAGAGCAGGAATATATTACATATATGTTTTCATTTTCATGTCTTACGATTTACAATAGCAGTCATCATTGCTGGGCTTCCCAAAGGCATCAGTTTAGCCATTTGGTCCACTCTCTATTCACACAGTGTCCATTTAAAGCCTCAATTGGGAGCAGAGCTGGGCAGTTTGAGCCCGCTGCCCTCTGAAACCTACCTGGGGATTACAGCATAAGAGGATTGCCAAGTGGAGGGATTTGATTTTATAGAATTAAAACTGTAATTCTCCCCAATCCCGACCAAGCAACCATTTCTCCACATTATTCATTTCCCCCTACTGCCATGTTTTCCTTCGACCATTCCATTACTACATCATGTGCCTACATAAAAGGACTTTTGATTTAAAAGTCACGAGACAGGCCCATTAACTGTGGAATGGCAGAAGTCTAATATGGCTTACTTTGCCAAGCAAAATCTCTCTAAAGAGATGTTAAAAAGTTACTGTTGACCGGTGCACTGGGACATTTTGGATGCCAGTTGGTGTTATTAAAGTGATAACCTAAACACCAGCCCTGTCCACTAAATTAAGACCACTCCTGCCTTTGTACTCCCTCCATCCCTTGTCCGTCACTTTGCCTCACTCCTCTACATCCGATTCTCCCAACTTTTCCTCCTCCCCTTTCGTCTCTTCCCTGTATGAGGTGACCCCTCAGCTGGCATATTGGGTCCAGGTCAAACTGAATTACTGAGGAATGTTCCCCTCGTTTCAATGGCCGCCTCAGCATGGGACCACTTCCCCTTCATTGACAGCCAGGAGACTTTCGTTTTAAAGGAGTGGGGGGGAGCACCTTCCAGACAACTTTCCCATGTAATTCCCACTGTCTCTGCAGTGTTCATTGGTACCGTGGGGCCGTGGAGCCAAACAGGCGCTTTAATGATGTGTACGTGTGAGGCACATCTCAGGATCTGGCCTTGTTCAGACACTCTGCTCTGTGACTGCAGGCCATCCAGCTCAATTAACGGGGGCTTTGAATGCATTCCTCCCCTCAGCCTGCTCTACATTTATCTCCCCCCTCCAACAGCACGTGGGAACTCTAAGAAGAGTCCGGCAAAGCTCTCTTACACTGGTATGAAACTGTTTTTGCAAATATAGCGTCTTGCAAACCCTAACCCTAACCCCATCTGAAAAATAAAACTCAATGAAGGATCTTGACATTTTTCCCTACTGTGCATTTTTTATTTAAAGAGCCATCAAGTTGAAGTCTCACGCTGAATGTGAACGAGTTAGAAACCCTAAAAAATGGGACTGTCTTTTTCTCTGTGTCTCCTGTTGGCCCAACTTGGAGCAATGTCACTCAGGAGAAATATAAAGTTTAATGGTCCGACACAATTTATAACCAATAAAAGGCTTTTATATGCCGGCTATCAATGGCTTATTGCATGCTCTGACTGTTTTGCCTGGAGACAAAGCATTGCACAGACACCCTTGCTGACTGTTAAGTGATGTCATTAGGCACGCAGCATACTTTTGTTTTTTAAATGGGAAAACTCGCTCCATGCGAGTCCACCAAGGTGTAAAGACTCCGTGGGACATTTTTCCTGTTTTTCCATTTAGAACCATTATACATATCGTTGTCTTTGTAGAATATCAGACATACACTTTTGTTTCTTTCATAACCGTGCTTTGAAAACAAACCCCCCACAAATGTTACAATCCCCAGTTGGGATTTGTTTTTAGGTCAAAGTCCTGCATGCCAATAGTTTACAAGATAATATGGTGTTGTCCTTGTTTGCTATGCATGGCCTTCCTGTTGACACACTTTCACAGTTGCATGCATCTCACAAGGCTTTTAGATCAAAGCAGTCAAGACTGTCTTAGAATTCCCTTGTGTTTCAACTTTCTCCCTTTGTCACGGCGCTGCTTTCACCACGGCGAGCCGTTTTACGAGGTTGGAAAGGGGGTCAGCGTCGTATTTAAGGTTGCGCGGGGCGGGGAATGTCAACAAACTTCAGCTCCACACTATCTTGGCTGTAAATCATAGGTTAATAGTGGGAGAAACATGCAGGACCCTGGGCCTGTGGCTGGAGATGTTGGCGCAGCTGGAAAGGAAACGGATGGAGAAGCTCACCTGCAGTAAAACTCTTCTCCAAATACCTCTGTTTTACGCTCTTTTAGCCATTTGGTGAGACTCTTTGCTTAGAGTGAATTACAATGAATGCAGTATCTGGGTTAGGGTTAGGGTAACCCTTTGAATTGCTTTATTACCAGCATACCACAGTGCCTGTAAGGGAATGCTATGGCAATATTCCTGTGTGTGTGTTGTGTGATATAAGCTTTGAATATAGAACAAAGCCAGTCTAGTCCAAACAGAACGTTTTTACTTTATATTAATACAACAGTTTCCAACAAGAACGCTAGAAGACGGGGAAGATGCACTCGACATACTGTACTCGTATACATTTCAAAACATAACAGGAAAGAGAATGAGCAGGACACATACTTGCACTTCAAAATAAAAGCATTTCCTTTCAAACATTTCACCCTTAACTATGGACAATGTTCAGGCTGTTTGTTGAGGGACTGGACAGCAAATTAAAATCAAGTGATGCATCAAATGAAATGGAATGCATGATCTCTGCTTCACAAATTAGGAATAGATAAATGTCTGAATACTCACACACATATGCAACCCAGGGGTGTGTAGCAGGAGAGATGTGGTTTTTCGAGTGCTCCAATTTACTGTACTTTTGTTTCTATTATGTGTGAACCGGCCATTTGTCTGCCTCTTCAAAGGGCTACTGTTTGCCTCTCTGAAAACGATGTGTCGACAGCCGGTGTAAAACAGTATAGCCTTTGCACAGTCTCCATGAGTCAGCAGAAGCTTCCAGTAGTACGGTACAGAAGTAAATGTTAGTCCCTGTTCCCCAATTACTAAAACCCAGACCAGCCAGGGTGTCGAATGCAGAACAATGGCTGCAACGTGTGCCTTTGCTGAAGTATGCATGTGCCTTTTTACCACTGAACATGTTGAGGCGGCTAAAATAGTGCTGGATTTGTATTAAAGGTCCCCTATTATACTGTTTTTCATTCATATATTATAGGTCTCAGATATATACAAACATGTCTCTGAAGTGTTTGGCTCCAAATACCAAACGGATCATGCATTGTAGCATCCCATAATTCCCTCTGTTTCAGCCCTGTTTCAAAAGTACTGATAAATGGATCAGTACAGAAAGTGAGCTAATCTTTTTTCCTGAAACCTTCAGAATGTCTTTACACAGAGGGGACACATGTTTATGCATACAAGATATGAAAAAGTCGATTTTGAAAAATAGGTGACCTTTAAACTACCATAAAGCCGTTTACCTTTATGCCAACAGAGTACTTTTTTTGTACATTTGAGTATTATGGTCAGTTCCAATTCCCTCCTGACAAAAAGTTGGATCAACCAATCATCTTGTTTAACCCTCAGGGAGACACAGCATGTGTTGAAATAAGAGAGGCTTCTCTTAGCAATCCACAGGCGCCTTTAAATGCACGAGTATTTGCTCTGACGGATTTAGAAAGGCTGCGTCCTACAATTATCACATAGCAATTGGCCACGTCTGCAGAGGTGATAAAGAACATTGAGAGTTTGAAATGTATCTTGGCAGGAGTATCAGAAAACAGGTTATGCTTATCGTGTCTGAATCCACTTCACAAAATGCAGGTAAACTCCTAAATCATGAGGTAATTGTAGTCCGTTGCGAAGGGAGCTTTACTTAAACTCAATTATGTGATTCAGGCGAGACAACCATCGCTGGAAAAACTGAGACGGGATCATTACCTGTTGGAATGTAAGCGTGGAATTCCTTTTTGATAAGCTCAATTTCAGAATAAGGTTTGTCTCAAGATTAGTTTTCTCTTCTGGGTTGTGTAGCTCTTTCTCAGGTCCACTCATCTCTCTTTCATGATGTGTGCATAAAAGATTCAAAATGGTGTGTCTGTGCATATTTCTGCCAGTGTGTTTGCACATGTGTGTTCATGCATGTGTTTATGCGTGCCCCTTGTGTGATCACGTCTAGCACCGTGCCCTTTTCTTCACAAAAAACCCCTCCCGGCACACAGACAGGCGGACATTTTTAAAGCACATCTGCTTCATCCACAATGTTTCGTTTTCGTCTGGAAAAGAATGCGTGTCTGTGGCTCAGAAACAATTGAGGTCAGGCCTTTGCTCGCAGAATGAGAAAACATTTAGGGAGACAGACAGACAGGGTGCATCCACGAGTGCATTCCTCAGAGCTCAGGAGGAGTCTCGGAAGATTCCTCACGTCTGAATTTCGCTGCTTCAGAAGTTTAGAGACGCAGTTCACGGAATCTTTTTTTTTTTACATTTTATTTTTATTTTAAGAAAATATTCACAAAGCATACTTTAAACAACAAATCCGAAAAGAAATAATAAAATAATATTAATAATATTACAAATAAAAGATATTAATACTCAGGTATACATTAATTCATTATAATGTTCTATACTTAACCCATTTTTCCCACCTTTCCTCAAAGACACTGAAACTGTACTTTGAACATTTTAAATATATTATTAACATTTTAAATTGTATACCCCGTTTTGTTTTATGTATATATGTCACACTGTGGGACTGCAGGAAATGGTATCTCGAGATTTCTGGATGTATAAACACATGTATTCATTTTGACAATAAAGCTGATTTTGACTTTGACTTGAGATATGCATTTGGTTTCTAATTCTCATAGTTACATAGATTTCATTTACTAGGTTATTCCATTGTAAAGTTATTATCTTTTAGCCAATTCCTTGTAATTCGTTGATGATCGCTAATCTAATGACCAGAAATAGGTAGGAATCTTTTTTTTGTATTTCCTCTGGTGTTTGTCTCCAGTAATAGGGGTTCTTATTGAGAGAAATTACAAAGATATTGGACATTTCTCTTCAAACTGTTTCCCAGAAGTCTCCCAACACATTACAGGCCCAAAAGATGTGCATGGTTGGCTCACCGCATTCTCTCCAGCATTTTGAAGTGAGGTTCTGTTTGTATTTACTTTGAATTTGGGGTGTCTTAAAGTATCGAATTAAAATCTTCCATGTGTATTCTTTCCAGTAGTTTGAGTTGGGTGTGTTGAATGTTTTTGCACATTTGTTCCCTATCTACTACTGGTATATTGCAGGATATTTCATTAATAATAACACATATTTGATGTGGTCTTAGCCTACAGAATGACACATTTAAATCATTGCCCTCACTGATTAGGCTCCCTTAAGTTGTTTACAAATCCTTTTCTCAGTCTGATGATTGCATCCATCAATCATAGGATCATACCTCCTGTCAGAGACATACAGTAATGTGTAATTATAATATCCAGAGCTGGTACTCCCCTAGGCTCTGATGCTATCACAGAAAGAAAGCATAAACAACTCAGAGCATTCAACATGTTGTTGACTTTGGATACATCTAGTTGCTTATCGCTATCATCTCCACTCGTTTGAGTGCATTACTCAGTGTGGTGCACACGTGTCCAAACAGAACTCCATATGTTAGAATGCATGAGCGTAGAGTTATGTCTTTGTATTAATATCACCTACATTATCACCAGACATTCTGTTGTCCATGATGATTTGTACAGAGGGATCGAAATACCGTTTCCCACAATCCCAAATACAAATATAATATATGAAGATATGTATAAAATATGTATATCCTATACATACACAATCTACAGACACATTTATACATATGCACATAAATTAAGACATAAATAAAAGCACCACCAACAATATATATAAAATAATATATGTTGCATTGCTGGAGGAGCTGCGGTCAGAATAATGTCATTGCCATTTCTACTCTGTAGCTATATGACAATAAAAGCTTTTGAATGTTGAATGTTCACAAAGTAAAGACATCTGAAGGCCACATGGCAGCATTAGAGGCATGTGTTCTTTGTGTGCTCATCACATTTCACCTCGTCAATAATTGATGATCTGCCGTGGTGAGGTAGGCTTCATTGTGCCTGGATGGGTTGGGTGGGTGCTGACATGTGGCTCCTGTTTACCCGCTGCCCCCCCGGGTGCAGACGGGGGTCCGTGGCGGGAGACAGGAGGTCAGGAACCAGCTGTGGTCCAGGCGACGGAAACAGGCGCAGGTCAGAATGCCGCTCGCCATTTTCTTGGTGATTGATAGGAGCTGCCTAATGTGTTGGGACCAATTGAACGGTCACAGATGTGCAAACCCCGCCCCTTAGACGCTTGAAGCAGTGTTGACACTCAGGGCAGTGCCATTGTGGTGTTTGACTGCAGAAAGGATCATTACAATCTTAAAGGAACAACTCTTTAATGATGTGGTATTAATACTAAGATGAATTAGGTAAGGTGTGATATAATCAGAATCAAAATACCTGTATTCATCCGACAGAGGGGACATCTCCATTGTTACAGAACACATAGCCATAAATATTAATAAATACAAATATTAATGATAAAAGTAGAAATCACACAAATTACAATTTACAAAAGTACGTTTATTTTTTTTATTTTTATAAAGTGTAGCATCAATAAAGTGGTGTGATATCTGGTAGTAGAGCATACAAGTGTAAGTATATATTGCAAAATTAGAGTTGTGCAAGGTTTAAAAATGATAAATTTTTCATCTATAAATATGTACACTTTCATTTTCAGGACCTCATGTTTGCAAATCCATGTTTTTTAATCCCATCTCGCCTCCAACCTCCTGGCAGATCTGTTTTCCTACCAGGCTGGGTTGGATGTTATAACTTATCAAACGCCTCACTAAGCTCATTGTCGCACTCTGAGGGCCGGGGTTGAAATCCTGGATGGGTACAGAAGGTTACATAACACGGCCGTAGGAGGATTAAGGATAGGAATGACCGGTCCGAAATCCGCGCCAAATTGTAGCCCGAGTCCCTCTGAACAGGAAGCACTATGTGGGCCACGGGGATTGCGTGCTAGCAGGGCTCTTAACCCAGCAGGAGTGCAGACGCTAATACATAAATGCATGGCAGCACTGCTCTCATCCAAACATTTATGCATCCCTCACGACCACTCTGTGTACATCTGGGGTTCAGAAACCATTGAGATGTTTAGCTCGCCTTAAGCCTCCATGACAATATTGCAGTTAGTTTATATTTGTGCATCTTTTATACATCCTGCAGGGACAAGGCTGTCGCATTATGTGCCGTTTAATCTGTTTACATCAAAGTCAAAGTTATTGTCAATCTTTCAGTTTGTGTGTACAGACAGAGAGATCGAAATTTCACACAATCCCGAATACAAAATATACCTTGGTTTCCTTGGTTGCTGATTGGCTAATTGTTACACAACCCAACAAATCGTTATGACATCACAAGGTGGCCAAAATCTGATCAGCTCAATTTTTATATAAATGGATCAGGACAAAAAGAGAGAGAATCTTTTTTCCTGAAACTCTCAGAGTCTCTTTACACAGAGGGGACACATGGTGATGTAGAAGAGACATGAAGAAGTGGATTTTGCATAATAGGTGACCTTTAAGACATAAACAAAAGCACAACAATCGATATATACAAACTAACAGTCACTTCAATATCTTTGAGAAATGTACATTAGTGCAAGACTGTCCATAGCAGCGTAAAAAAAAGTGTCTGGTGCTGGATTTGAGTGTCTGAGTGTGTGTGTGGGTTGTTAAAGTCCAGGTCCTGTGGGAGCAGGGGGAGTGGACGGGGGGAGGGAGGGGAGATAGTAACATCTTTCTACACAGAGGAGAGATTAGCCACACTTGATAATAAGACGGTGTGCTGTACTGCGGGGAAATAGGAAACGCAAGAGACAGCACTTTTTTTCTCTTTCATTATGTGCTCAACAATGTACAATGGATTAAACCACCTGTATGCAGGAGCCACGATAACAGTGATGAAAACACAGCTAAACGTCTGCCTCCCACAATGCACTTCAAAGCACATGGTTTCCGACGTGTCAGCTCAGGTTGGTAAACGTTGTGATTGATCCTCCCTCAGTCTGACGGATCGTGTCTTTGCCTGCCGCCATGGAGCAAACAGTCGTGGAAGAAGCTTTCTTTGCATATGAAAAGGAGGGAAGTGATATTTGAGGTGCGTGTGGGTGGACAGCAGATGAACAAATATGAGAAGAAAACTTGTATTTGTATCCAAGCAGGGTTACAAACTCACTGTTGGTGCATATGAAAGAAAATCAGCCTTGTTTTAAAGGTCCAATCAATATGTTCTAAAATAAGTCGGGAGAAGATGGCCGTCTGCAGGAAAGTTTTTCACCTTACAGATTTAGAAGTCACCCCAGCTTTGCTATTGTTAGCAATACCGGTTTATAACAACGCTTTATTTAGTATTTTGTGAATACAAACATGGTAGCAACATATCCACAGACGGAACATGAGCGGTACCATACATTACATTTAGCTGACACTTTTATCCAAAGCGACTTACAATAAGTGCATTCGACCAGGAAGATACAACCTTGAAGGAAACAGAATCATATAAGTACATCAGGTTACATAGAGCCAAACATTTCAAGTGCTACTCAACTGGCTTATAGATAAGCCAATCCTTTATTAGTATATAAGTGCTTTGTTAGTAATTCTATCACTCGAAGTGGAGTCGAAAGAGATGAGTTTTCAGTCTGCGCCGGAAGATGTGCAAGCTATCTGCTGTCCTGATTTCAAAGGGTACACTTGATTTAATGTGAAACAAATAATGCAGAACAGCTACAAATGTTATCTTCTGACGTTCATATGTGGAGACGCCATTTAAAAAAAAAAAAAAAAAAAACCTGTATTCTTTATTAGTTATTTTCTCACATTCCCCTTTACATCCAGTCTCAATCCATCTCAAATGTAGATGAACAGTTTTCTTTGACAAGGGGTACAACATGTAGTATTTGGAGCCAAAAACTTCTGAGACATGTTTTGTATATATCTGAGACCTATAATATATTGATGAAAAACAGTATAATAGGGGACCTTTTTAAATCTCATATTTATATCAAATCCAAGGTCCTTATACCTCTTGCTAGATTAGCTTTTGAAACACTGGAGAATATGATTGTGGAAAGAGAAGGGGGGGTTGTATTGGAGGGGGGGTGGTTGTCAGCTGGTTCGGCCCGCTCCACTGAAGCTCGGCGGGGGTTAGGCCTCCGGTGCTTTCAGGTGATTCCAGGTCAGTGGGAACTGCTGGAGGTTCCACGTCGACACTGTTCATGATTGGCCGCTGAAACGCACTCAGCCAAGCTTTATGTTGGAGCGCAGGGGAAGAAAAACAGTAGAGGAGGAGGAGGAATGTATACACAGGTCAACTGTCAGCCTGAGCTTTCATCACATGCTCCGATGTACAGGATAAAGGCATGGACTGGGGCCTGAAATAATTCCCATTTAGTCACAGTCAAGTGTGAAATACACACAGCGTATGAATCGAGCTAGAGCTTCCAGTTTTCCTTTGCAAAGAAGCCTTATTTCCAACAATACGGGTTGCATACGGAAGCTTTCTAACCGCTCATGTTGCCCGATATCCCTTATTACTTTACCATGAGAATGGGTGGAAATACAGCTCCAATTATTTCCTACTCTTTTTATTTTCACCTTATATCCAATGACTTGTTTTAACACGCTGCTGGGACGAAAACATTTCCCATATTGAGATCAATAACGTAAATCTTTCCATATTGCTCAAGATGAAGCAGTCAACGGCAGATCACTGTGTTTCCGTGACCTCTTGGTGACATATTAATTATGATTTCCATTTGTTATGACACCATCATAACAATGTTTTTTGTATATTTAACAACTGTCCTAGCAAGAGATGGTTTGATATGAACAGCCTTCTCGTTGGACTCTATTTGAGTGATTGCAAATGTGCACATGCAACTAACTAAAACATCGTTTAGCAGATTACATATGACTTTCATCCCGCTTGATTGCTGTTGAAACATCACATAATTCCATGTCAGCGGCCAATTGGATGCAAATGTCACCGGTGAGCGTAGAACTAGAATACTGTTTTGACTGCCGCTTGTGCCAGTTACTATAATTACGTTTAACACAGAATGTCAAATTGCTCTATATTTGGCGATGATTTTTTTTCTCCAGGGCACATTTGGCTCATGCTCCGCTGCTCCTAGAACATGCCTGTGCATAAGTGGGCTGAAACTTAACCCCTTACAGGCCGACGCTCAGCCATAACACAGACTGGAGGAATGCCAGGCCGCTGCTGTTAAACAAAACAATATCTGCGCTGAGACCATCCAGACACTTTTTTTTTTTTTCTTTTGGCACTTTCCTCTCCAGGTAATGTCACGGCTTCAAGCATGTTGTAATAGAAAGAGACACATTGTGTAACAGAGTGTTAGTCAGTCTCAGGTGGCGTCACACACTTTCACACACACATATTTACGAGCAGAGGTGGGAAGGTGTGGAGTACAAATACTTTGTTACTGTACTTAAGTACATTTTCCTGGTATCAGTACTTTACTCCACTACTTATTTTTCTGACGACTTTTTACTTCTACTTCTTACATTTCCCAAACAGGCTGGTTCCTTTAGTTTGAA
>CALSBZ010038949.1:155491-179145 GCA_943591055.1 Gobionotothen gibberifrons | reverse complement strand
GTGTGTGTGTGTGTGTGTGTGTGTGTGTGTGTGTGTGTGTGTGTGTGACTTGTCGTTGTGCTCTTGTGTGTATGTGTTTTACCGATGAGTTTTTCCATGCCAATACTGATGGATTTGTTTTTGAAGCCGCCTATTCTGGGCTGACATTCATTATCTCGAGCAAAAGTAGGAATCTTCTTGCTTTTGTTTCAACATGATCACACGAAACGTATCCAATCGGCTTCCAAAGTCCTCGATGTTATGTAATAGTAAGCAAAATACCTTATTTGCATGATATATCGCATCGTTAATACATGACTTTGATCTTGGCCTTGAACCTAAGAAAGTTGGAGATGCACATATGGCCTTGTCATCTACCCTTCCCCCCCCCCCCACTGCGACCCTGTGACACTATTGACTGAATCCTTGATGAGGATGCTGAGGAGGTGAAATCCGGCACCCTACGATAAGATCAGAGCCCCCCCCCCCCTCCACCCTGTAGACAGCACACATTTAAATGTCATCCCTTTTTAAAGCTCGGATGAGAAGCCATCTTGCACTTTGATCCTAATAAAACTAAAATGGCAGCTAAATGCTGTATTTATTTTCAAAATAGCAATGAAGAATAGTCACCTGAAAAAGCCAACTTCGAACAAGGTTTTAAAGAGCGTACAGAGCTTTGTGTTGTATTCATCCTCGAAATAATAAGGAAGATTCCCTTGTGTGTGGAAAAAGCAGGAATGAATCTGTTTCCATGGCACCATAACCACCTTGTCATTAAAGGTGAAAAGTTATTCACAATAATATAAAACGCTTTTTTGGGTTTTGCTGGAAGTTGAAGAGAGAAACGTGGGATGGTTGAGCCACAGGCCAAGTGATGTAGGGTGTTTGTTCTTCAGAGACAAACAAAGGGAAGTTTGGCTACCATTAGGAGCTGTTTTCTTTCTCCAAAATGTTCAGAGGACGCCTTTCACTGCACAAAAAAAAGTCAATACAAAACTGTCAGCAAAGAGTTTTATGGGATTCAATCATGTGAGCAGCTCTCTATTTGCTGAAGGTGACTTTCCCTCCACAGCATGAGGTAAATACAAATCAAATCTGATATATCAGAGCGCAGAAAATCACACATGTCTGTATACATATATACTCAGAGTGTGCACTCGTTTGGCCCATGGCAGCACAAGATCAAGTGTTTTGTTCCGGCGTATTTCCAGTCTAAGTTAATTTGAGCACAGGGAACACAGTCTAATTAAGTTCGGAGATTAATACATGGAAATGCTTTTGGTTTTTGTATCCTTCCCTCTTAAGCGCAATAGTTAAATAACAGAAGAGACTGCTGACAAAAAAAAATCAAAGGAATCCCTTACTCCCTGATGCAATTATATCCTATTCACATTAGTTTTTCTCCGGCCGATGTCATTAATGACTTTGAGCGTGGGGGGGGGGGGGGGGTATGAATCGGGGCTTTGCATTGAGGGAATCTGATAGGCCAGTTGCTCAGCTTCAACACTGAACGGCTAATGAACAGTTATAGTAATGAACATTGTGTTACAAAAATGTGAGAGAAAAAGAGAGAATTGACAAACTGGAAAGGGAGATAAAATAAAATACACAAATTCACCCCGGTGTGTCCTTCCTTTTCAGAAACTCCACTCAAGGATCATGGATCTATCTGCTGCAGATTTGCTTCTGGAGCCAGAAAGAAGCAAGGCCTTCCTCCTTTCCAGGAACACAGAATCTCCCTCCAGTGTAAGCTTAGTGGGACATTTTTTTGTAGCCATATGAATTATCCAGGTAACCACAAACCCACTCAAGAAATCGTTAGGAGATATTAAAATACAGACCTAACTATCTGAAGCCGTGACCCCTCCTCTGCTCTCTGGCAGTATCATTTGGCACTAAGAGGAATAAATCCTTGTCATATTACCAGAAAACCATCGATTGAGCCCCTCCGTCAGTAAAAATGACTCCATAGGACACTGTAGTACATTAGTCATCTTATATATTATGCATTAAACCCTGAAAATGAGTTTGCTCCTTCCTTTTACCCTTTTGCTCCTCCGAGAATGCCACCTGATAAACTCTACGGCAAAGAATGAATATAATAACGGCTGCTATGCAAATTATAATAAATCCTGTAATCTAAGTATCTCCTTAAAGACATTATGTGAAGTGATACGCACAAGTGACATTTATATGAGACCAGAAAAATATCTTATTTCTAATCTTGCATACAAGAATAAAATAATTTATTTGCAGTCAATGCTGATCGAGGAACATCTGCTGTGATGACTGAACATGGGAATATGATTGATATTTTTAAATTAAGTCCTGTAGAATTTAATGAAACTTTCTAAGAGTATTTGACGGGTCTGTCAAGTGCTGGTAAATATGTTTCATATCTAAATTAACAGCAAGATGGCAATTAGATACGCAACACTACCCGACGTCTTAGACATCAGATATTCATGTTTATGGAATGAAGCGTATAAAATAAGACTTATGGGAAACAGTTTTAAGAGAAATGTCCAATAAAAGTGGCATTTCTCTCAATAAGAACCCATCATCAAACACCAGAGGAGATACAAAATAAAGATTCCTACCTATTTATTGTGATAAGAATAGCGATCATTAAACAAATTACAAGGAATTGGCTAAAAGATAATAACTTATACTTACTATGCGAATTAGAAACCAAATGCATATATTTGAGGAAAGGTGGGAAAAATGGGTCAAGTATAGAATGTATACCTGAGTATTAATAATGTATCCATTCTTTTATTTGTAATATTATTATTTTATTATTTATTTTCGGATTTGTCAACTGTTACGTAGTTAATCAATGCACCTAGATGTATTTAATTTTTTATGTATGCTTTGTGAATATCTTCTTAAAATGCAAATAAAAAAATGATGCTATACAAGTTATAAACACTATAATTATGTTTCTCTGTCTTATAGGAGCTCCAGTGGAATGGAAAGTCAGGTCTCCCTTTGGCCAAGTGTCTGAGCCAGCTGTCCCTCACAGCCCCCCCTGTGTACCCCCGCAGCAGCTGCAGCAGCAGTGAGTTGTCCCTGTCGAGTGCCTGCAGTGAATTCTCCAGCGGCTCCTACACCTGGAATGATGGACGCTCCTGTGGGAAAATGGTAAATCCTGTCACTCACTATTTATCTGTTTTTGCTTGTAATAAGTCAAACATCTGCCAATAGAACAAGGTCTTGTAATTAGCTGAGAAAAACCTTGTTTGAGCTATATTTCACCAGAATAAGGGAATGTTGTGTTACAAAATGAGCCAGAACTACTCAAAAGTTTTCTCTTTTCTGGTGATTTTCCAATAAAAATGTGTTTTTCTTGAATCAAGAAAGATGCATTTCTTGAAACAAGATTAATCCATCTTTCACAAATGCCACAGCAGCTTAAACAAAAGTTCATCTGAGATGCAACTCAGAATAAGATGTTTCCAAGAGTCTCTGACATAAGAAGATACTTAAGATGCATTGTCTAAAACAAATCTCACTGCATTGTTACTTCTTCATTTATTATGCCTTGTATCAAGTGGTGAGACATATTCTCACTAGAAATTAGACCAATATACTTGGCAAGATCAAGTTTTGCTGATTACGACACCATTTTGATCCACTTTTTTTGCTTCTAGTCATCGCTGACCTGGGAGAAGAGGCTGAGTTTGGGTTCGTCAGCTCCGGGTAATATCTGCACCCCCCCGGAGGAGCCCACCAGGCGCAAGGAGAGCAACATACTTCAGGGACTGAAAAAGCTCCAGAGGAGGAAGCACCGGAGCTCCTCTGCCTCAGCCAGGGTCTCCAAGTCAGGAGACAAAGACTGCATGAACTCCAACGAGGGCATCTACTCCCTGGGTGTTTTGGGTGGAAATAAGGGGGTGTCCAATCCCACCCATGTGGGTAGAACTTCAGCCGTTGTGGGCAAGAATTTCTCTTTTGATTCTGATGACGCTGATGACGAATTGGCAAATTCTTGTCGAGGAGATAACATCCCCACTAAGGACAACTGGTTTTACTGTAAGAAGCTCTCCCGCAGCATATCGGACAGTTTGTGTAGCTGGGAGGGGCTTCAGGACAGTGGAGGTGGGGGTGGAGGTGGAGGTGGGGGCGATGGTAACTCAGGTCTCTTGGCTACAAAACACCTTTCTAGCTGTGATTCAAAAGAACGTCCCGAGAAACTCATGAGTTTCATTAACAGTTTTCTTCCTGAGGGACGCCCCTCAGCTTTTAAAAAACCATCCTTGCTGCACTTCAAGCCCCCTAACCCTCAGGGTCCCATCCCCCTCTCTGATGTGGATGATCCAGAGGAACTCAGCTCGGAGTCTAGTGACATCCGAATGTCCTTTAGCCAGACACCAGAGCGAGCAGAGAGGGACACAAAGAGGGAGTCAAGAGACGCTGCCAAGATGATCGTGCAACAGTGCCTCCGAAGAGAGCATGGACGCACCCAATCAGCAGACGGGAGGCCCAGGCCTTTCAGCCTATTGAAGGAGCCCAAAGGATCCATGTGTACTCAGTCTGAGGAGAGCCTCTTGTCAATATTCGATGCAGAAGGAGAGCCTATTGAACTTTCTTCTCAGAGTCTCACTGCTTGTTCGGGGCCACGAAACGTCATTCAAAGTAGCAAAATAGTCCCCGATTATGCAGAAGTAGTGCCGCGGGAGAGACCGACAAGGCAAAAATCTGCCAATGCAAGAAACTACAGTGTCCTTGAATCTCCAGAGAAGCCATCTGAATATCAAATTAGGTCTCAAAATACTAGCAACAGCAGGGAGGGCAGTGCAGAGAGGGAGTCGATACACATGACTCCACAAAGGAAACTAATCAAACCGCCGAGCAGCCGACCTAATAAAGGCCCTTCAATGCCCCCCATGAACGATTCTGCTGCTTCCTGGTCGAGTGGGTCAAAGATTCCCGGGCGAAACAAGCCTTTAACCTCTCCATTGAGATTGTTTAAGGGCTCTTCCACTGACACAAGTAACTCAGGACCCTCAGGTCAGGAGAAATCCCCCTCTTCTCCTGCGGTTAAATTGTCAAGGTTTATCAAGACACAAGGAACCTGCTCACAGAGCCCAAAGGCAGTGAACTCCAAGCTCCAAGGCAGGGCCGAATTGAGTAAGGGCCCCTCCTCCTCCAGTTCCCCTCACCTCTCAAGGAGGCACCTGGATTATGTTGACAATGGCGAGCAGCCCACCAGAGACAAACACTGTGAAACCAGCAAAAATAAACTCAGGTCCCCTTCTCCTCCCCCGCCCCCGGGCCGCACCACCTCCTTACTGGTCAGACCAAATTATGAAGGGTCGCCTCAAGCACAAAAGACATGGCTGGCTCAAACAACCACTGTGAGGGGCCCTCCCCCAAGTTACCACACCTCAATTCTACCAAATATGCAATCGACGCTACCCATCAAGGATAAAGACTGTTTAGACTTGGATGCAGGCTACGGGACTGCACTTGCACCTCAGAAACTGGTCGAGAAAACCAGTCAGCACCTTCAAAAGTCCCCCGCCACCACTCAGACGCCTACTAAAGGCACTTCCAAGAGGATGACCGCGAAAGACTACATCTCTCCTGCAAACTCAGGGTGTGATCCAGAAACTGAAAATGCACCTAAAAGCTCAAAGAATGTCCCTCCCCCTTACAGTGCCCTCAGAGGGTCCTCACTTCAGAACTCCTTTGCAAATAAAAGATTATCAACCCATGAAGGTGTCCATCAGACAGTGCAGAAGACGTCTATTAGTTTACCCCTATCGCTTCAGGACACACCCCAAGCTAAAACAGAACCCCAAAATGGCAAAGCTGTTGTCAGCCCCCCCAGTTCGGCCATGCTTTCCCCCAACACGCCAGAAAAAGCCTCAAAGACTCGCATCCCGATGGGTTTTAAAGCATTCATAAAATCTCCCCCTAGCCATAAAAATAGTCCCTCGATACCAGGCAAGCAAGCAAAAGATCATATGAACTCAGTCTCCAAGGAAACTGTGACTTCAAATGCCTCTACCCAGTGTGACAGCTCGCAGCCAGTGTACAGTATTGATTCCCCCCCCAAGATGTGCGTTACAGAAGTGAAAGGTGAGGTCCAGTGTAGATTACTGGAGGACGATGCTCATGCTGTGTTACCAGAGGAGGGAGAGCTTTGTGAGAAAGGGAAAAGGAGTAGTCAACTTTTCTCCAGATCCATATCTATCTCTACAAAGCCTCATTTAAAGCCAGCATTGGGGATGAATGGGGCCAAAGCCCGGAGCCAGAGCTTTAGCACCAACTACATTGAGAAACCCAACATCAATGTTGTAGATGGGCCAGGAAAGACCAGAACTCAGATAATCACCAACTCTGGGGAAAGGGGGAACTCTTTGTCGCGGCAGAGTTCCTTGGAGGTACCGGAGAGCCCCGTCCACTCCCCAAGATCCAGGCTCAGCCACTACGGAGGCATGACGTCGTCAAATAGTCAGAGCGTCCTTCCTGAGAAAACGTCCAAATCAGGTGACGGGTCACAGGTGGAGGCGATCACTTCACCTTCTCAAAAAGAGGCGCGTAGCTTACCCATCAGTGAAAGGGTTGGTTTAAACATCCGCAAGCCAGCGAAAGTTCATCCACAGCCTCCAATAGCAACTTCCCCTGATGACCCGGACTTTAGCAGAGATGTCAAAACTCAGACAGACTCTCCAGATACGGAGGAGAAAATCAGCCCAACAGCCTGTACGATCGAAGAGAAGGTCATGATGGGAATCGAGGAGAACCTGCAGAAATGTCAAGAACAGGAGAAGGTCACTGCCAGCGAGACCAAACAGAAGACGGGCCCTTCTCTGGCAAACTGGTTCGGCCTCCGTAAGAGCAAACTACCCGCTCTGAGTGGGAAGAAAGCGGACTCCCCCAAGGGTAAGGAAGAGAAGAAGGAGTCGAAGATCGGATCGGTGCTCGGAGGCAAACAGAAGAAGGATAAGAAGAAAAACGATAACCAGCAGAGAGACGGTCAGGAGGGGGAGAACCAGTCTGATGTGAACAACAAGCTGAGCTCCATCATGGACCACTGCAACAACCAGATGGGTCAGATCGCCTCTCAGATCCAGTGCACCACCGCGTTCATCGGCAAAGACCAGTTTGTGAAGGAGCTTCTCTGCAGGTGGGTGAAACTACAGCTCAAGAACATTCCGAATGAATTACACTTAATTGATCGGGCGTTACACAGTGTGAATCGACAAAACAAATGGGTTGTTCTATTAAATTAAACATGAGCTGCTTTAAAACCTGTGTGTTCAGAGAAGCTGATAAATAAACAGCGGCTGTCGGCTTGAGTTATGACTCCACTCCAGTGAGCATAAGTAATTCTTGGAGCAGCATCCAAGACACATAGTCAGCAAGGTAAAGCTCCACATTTCATATTCCCTACATTGATTTACCACTTCAAATCACAGCTGACAGATTTATATCCAGAGTAACTGGGAGCACTTCATAGAGGCCGTTAAACATTTCTTTGCATCAGCGCAGCGAAATGCAATTTATCAGCTGGCTCACTTTCTACCTGCTGAGTTGATAAAGGAGGAGGCAGACATGAAAACGGATCAAATCTTATTTTAACAGGACCGCTGTGAAGGGCAGCTGTGAGGCCGCATCGCCGCCTGGGATCTCCACCCCCAAGAAATACAGCGAAATGAAGGGAGATATGGAGATCTGTCCAGATACTGCTGTAAGTGGGCACCATAATAGACTTGTTCTAACATATTGCTGTCTGCGTCGTTTGTCTCTGACTGTTTCGACATACAAGCAAATTCCCACAGGTTTTCCCACACTTGTTCACAAACACACCCACTTCAGCAATATATCCCCCCAAGCGTCCCTATTGATTCACATTGTACTTTGACTCAGCCTACGATTTATCGCCTCTTTTTATCCACCCAGCACCATGTTGTTGTTGTTGTTTACACAAGGCTGAAGGTTTTTAAACTCACACAGACAGCCATGAGGGCCAAGCTTTTAGTTGAATTAGACTTCTTTAAATTATATCAGTGCACTTTGTAAGCAAATGGCCACATAGAATGACCTTGTGGATTTATTTATCCTGAATTAGCTGTCAATCAAAGAGTGTTTGAGAGAGCTTTAAAAAAGGAGAGTATAAGGAGAGCTGAATGGAGGGAGGGGATGACACAAAAAGAGTCTCACTGCATAATGTAGGACATTTAATCCAGCTGATGTGGAATTTTGATAACATGGAGGAGCGCCTTATCGCAGGCACTCAATTTGACAAAGGGGCCATTTAATACTATCCTCCGAGCTTCCTGCCTATCTGCTCCCCACAGAAATGCAACAAAAGAGGGACACTTTATGACCTACATACTCCTTCTCTTGCACCACCCTAAAACCACATATTTTTCTGAATAACCCAATTAAAGTACGGCAGGAAATAATGATAATTGCCAACAAAAAAACGTTTACACGTTTCACAAAGCCAGAAGCTCACACATGAATCTGTAAATGTCAACCTTTCTTCTGCAAATTGCCCTAATATATGTATATATGTTATTTAATGTAACATCATCTCTAAAAGACACTTATATATTGTATATTATGGTGTATTTTAACTGAGTTTTTTTCTGTTTGTTAATATTCTAGACCCTTATAATGACTCAGAAGATCAATCTGAGGGCTGGAAATGAAGAGGGATGTATTCCAGACACAGCTTGTCAAGACCACATGCTAGGTAGGCTGACTGTAAATAGCTAAAATGAGTCATTTGTGCCGAAATCATTAAATACCCACACAACTGTTGTCGTGGTAACATCATGTATTTGATTCTGATGCTGACCAAAGTAGCGTTCAAATCCTATCTTGTCTCCTTGTGAGTGACTCTTTTACTTTCACTCCGTCAAACATTCATGTTGTTTTAAGCCACTGAGTTCCATATTTGCGAGTGTTTACGAAAAAGCTGTCACGAACCATCCCGAATCAACCAGTGCAACGGAGCAGCAACACATTCTACACTTGCGATTTCCTGATGTGATTGACAACTCAATCCCTTCGCCGACTAATTCCCCCTCACTTGCCATTACTGTGGGGAAAAAAAGAACATGTTGACAATGTAGTCAGGTGATTGATGCGCAACCAGGTATTCAACAATGCCTGAGCAGCTAAGGAAGTGAACAAATGGATGCCTCCAATCATTTGTGAGATGGCATGATGATTGTCATTATTGCAAAGGTGCTTTGTATGTTTGTCGGTGTGCAGAGAGTGTGATCGTTGTTTACTGGAGTGCAGCGCGTCTGTCACTCAGTCGGATATTTGAGAAATTGTCTCAGTGATCCATCTCAAAGTAATGATTGGACTCCTGCATATGATGAATTGGATCGATTGATAGATACTTTATTCATCCCAAATCGGGAATTTATTGCGCGACTGCAGCAATGTGTTCAGGCAACAGCAAATGTATACATATCTACAGTAGAAAATACATATGCCACAAAGAATACACAATATAAAATGTTCTGGATTAGTTAGAATGTTCGATGTACCAAGCAGCAGAAATGTAGACATGAATATATAACACATATACATAGGATAGTATATCAATGAAATGATTTATAATTGAGATTATCTGCAGCGGATTGCTATTTAAAAAAACTCCTGATTCTATTAAAAAGGGCATTCTTTTATATATGATATCATGCAGCACAGTTTCCAAAGTAGTACTTATTGTGCTTATTGCTCTTGTATTCTGACTAACGCACCGCCTTTTATCATATTCTGCCAGCTAAGCACTAAGCCTCCATAAAGTGAATATTTCATGAAGGTTTCAGCTGTGGCTGCTCATTGCTCCTCAGCGCTGCTTTAATGTCATGTATCTATAAAGTACAGCGGCAAGACAAACACATCAATCATGTAAACAGTTTACACACAGTTTACGATGCAAGCAGCTCGAGCTAAATCCAAGTTCTGAATGTGGACACACTGGTCAGTAATTGTATATTAGCGGCACATCCCCTGGAGGCATTATATTTACTTGTAAAGAAGGAATGAATAATATTTTGATGTGCCCATAGCACCGACCCTAATATTTCTGGGAGGGTTTAAAGACACAGTAGATCAATACCAATGAATCAGCACTTATTTCACTGGATGATGATGCTCCTGGCTTTCAAACTCACTTTCTAGCCTTTACTCTGTTTCCGAAAACACACAGGGCGACCACAATATGATACAAAAGTGTTGTTCTTAAACAAACAACAAAGGGTATTGTTGCAGCATTTTGCAGCACGGACCGAGGATTCTTTAGTTAGGTAATAAGTGTCAATTGTTATCGCATTTTTATCTGATTTCTGACGCAGAAATCTCTCCTAGATAAGATTACGGTTGTTAGTGATGACTCCTCCTCTTCTCTTTGACACCTCCTCATTGCATAAAGCCCATTTCACAATGTGGAGGTATCAACAATTGGCTGGAGGCGGTGTACAGAAGTGATAGGGAGCTCATGAGAAAATATATTTTGTCCAGTTGTTGTTGCCTCTGGGTAGAATTACTGTGGACCATGTTGGTTTTAGTTGGGGGGGGGTGGGTGAACTGCCAGGCTTGGCATTCAATAATGCAGCTGTGCAATCTATGGCTCCCTCCAGCTTTCTCACACCCGCAAATGTGTGTTTGCTCTGCTTGTACGTCAGCTACATCATGAACTTTGGAGGATTTTTATACCTTTCGCAGCAACTGTCCTCAAGTGACTCACAGCAGATACATGTAACAAGCCATCTGTCCAATGAATGTGCAGATCCAGGACTCATTTCCACAAGATCTCCACTCGCAGGGGGGGGCAAGTCAGATATAAACTTAAAGTACACAAGAATATTGACTGCTCAAAGTTTTCTCTCTGAAAGACAACTTTTATATTCCCTCGTCTTTGAATTCATCGGCAATTCTTGGCATTAAGACAAGAATGTGTTTGTTACTTTAGTGCATTACGGCACCCAGAGACATAAGAGAAAATGGATCAATAGTTTGAGCTTCAGACCCAGATGCAAATGTGATCCCTCTTGCAAGCTTTTCTGAAAGTCAACTGTAATGCCCAATAGTATTGAAAGAGAATGAGAGAAAGAAAATCTTTGTGTGAGACAGAATTGAGAGCTGCAGAAGATCTACAGTGGAAAGATAACACGCGGGGATTTTTTTATTTGAACCAAGATGAATCATTACAAAATTCTATCCCAGCAAAAATGTGCAAAGTACAAATAATTAGCAGATGCAACTGTTGGCCGTTCACACTTACAAGGACCTGGTCCATCTGTTCAGTCAAGACTACAAACTGTGGCTTCCAAACCACCATCTGTTGCTACTTGCTGTCATTTCTCCTGATTAAAACCCAGCATGCACTCTGAGGAATCTGAGGAACGTGTCCTCGGGCGTGGCTCAATTTGCTCGGCATCGTTGGCACATAATAGTGTCTGATTAGAACTTGTGGAGCCACCATTACTGCGATCCTAATTATGCCAATTAAATATTACTATATCAAATAAAAATGTTCTCTTTTTTCTCCTTCTTTCTACCGGCCACATGTTACTGAACCCCGCTACAGATGCCCTCTTTACTCACAATCCTTTCCGTTGCATGTGAAGCCCTCCTTTCTTCTCCTTTTGTTGTTGTTCCTGTGCTTCTCCCAGGCATCACACTCCTCTCCCTGTCCCCTTTTTAGGCTCCAGCTGTCAGATGAGGACCCTGGACAGCGGGATCGGTACCTTCCCCCTCCCCAAATCTGAATCCAGCCCCGGAGCGATGACCTCCGGCTCCTCTGACCTGGATCTGGACCCTCCCTCTCCTCACCCAGACCCCTCACATCCTGAAGTGCCTTCCCTCCCAAACCCCTGCCTGCATGCCCCCACCAGCATGGGTCACTCCCTGTCCGAGCCCAGTGTGACCATCGCAGCGGACCCCCAGAGCCGCCTCCCCAAATTAGCATCTTCAGGTGAGTGGAGAAGAAGTGTAAATTACTTTATATTTATTCCCTAATATTTCTGGGAGGGTTTAAAGGTCCCCTATTATAATGTTTTTCATCAATATCTTATAGGTCTCAGATCTATACAAACATGTCTCTGAAGGTTTTGGCTTGAAACACCAAACAGATCATTGTCGCATCCCATAATCCCCTCTGTTTCAGCCTTGTTTCAAAAGTGCTGATTCTGTGGGTGTTTCTCAATGTCGAGTACGCTTGCTTGGTAGCACATGTCTTCCGAGTCACTTGCTTCAGAAGCGAGGCAAGAATACTTCCCGGCATTCGGAAAACGAAGAGTGGAACAGGCGAGCAAGTGTGCAAGTGTGCGTCATATGAGAGGCCCCGCCTTACATTTTCCGCCACAGATTTGGAGAAATTGGTCCGTGCGCAAAGCATTGTGGGGATTCAGCCTCGAAATTTCTCGCTACGAAGTACGCCGGGCTCGGTAGAATTCCAAGTATGCTGGACATTGGAACAGTCCTTCAGCGGCACTCGATGACGTAGTATGCTTGAAATAGTGGCTCTGGAGCAGCATTACTCCATATTGAGAAACACCCCCTGTCTGTAGCTTTAAATGCTAATGAGCGGCTGCTGGCCACGCCCCTCTGATAAGTGATTGGTTAAAAGAACACAATGGTGCTCTAGGAGGAGATTCAGGTGATGATGTGGTGGGGGGGGTTACCTTGGTTGGTGATTGGCTAATGGTTACACAAGCCAAAAAAACGTTATTACCTCATGGCCACTTTACCTCATAAAGTGGCCAAAATCTGATCAGCACATTTTCAGACAGGACAAAAAGAGAGGGAATCTTTTTCTTTCAGAATCTCTTTACACAGAGGGGACACATGTTTATGTATAGAAGATATGAAAACGTGGATTTTGCATAATAGGTGACCTTTAAAGACACAGTTAATCAGCACTTGTTTTTTGAACATTTATTAAAACTCCTTTCCTTGACAGTGAGTCTCACACAACATGGTACAGATACAATATCATACTGTTATATACAAATATATATATATAATATCATCAAAAAGTACAATATACAATAGTAATTATCAACAAAGCATCAGAAATATATAGTCCAATTAGAGGCTTACAATATATTCACTTTGCCAAATATCTAACAACAGGTGACCATTTCTCTAAATACACTTCCATCTTGAGTTGTAGTTTGTGCTGTTACATTTTCCATACAGTTTACAACCTTAAGTCTTTGTGTCCATTGGTGAATCAGCACTTATTTCACTGGATGATGATGCTCCTGGCTTTCAAACTCACTTTCTAGCCTTTACTCTGTTTCCGAAAACACACAGGGCGACCACAATATGATACAAAGGTGTTGTTCTTAAACAAACAACAAAGGGTATTGTTGCAGCATTTTGCAGCACGGACCGAGGATTCTTTAGTTAGGTAATAAGTGTCAATTGGTATCGCATTTGTATCTGATTTCTGACGCAGAAATCTCTCCTAGATAAGGTTACGGTTGTTGTGATGACTCCTCCTCTTCTCTTTGACACCTCCTGCATAAAGCCCATTTCACAATGTGGAGGTATCAACAATCAATGCTTTCCTTTTACATCTGATTCTCTCACTCAGGCAGAGAGGAAAATAAATTGAAATGCTTGGCGGTAAAAGCAACTATTATCATGCTAGATGGCAAAGTGCCAAGCCTTGAAAGCCTCATACTGCTAGTTTTACCTCTGAGACGTGAATGTCACTGAACTCTGTGTTGACACATTTCCCTCAAGGGCGCCAGATAAGAGGAATCTGTTCGCTTTATTAGACTCTGATCAAAATGAGTCTTTTAATTTAAAGTAAATGCTTCTACGCTGCCAGCTGAGATGACAAAGGAGTCTGTGTCCTTTTTAGAAACCCGGAGTCTTCCTCGCTCGAGGACAAGTAACAGATGAGATCAGATAAGCATGTCAACACAGCCATAGATCATAAAGCGTACATAACAAAATAAACACATCTCGGTGCAAAGATTAACTACATAAAAGTTGGCAAATTCGAAAAGAAATAATACAATAATAATATTACAAATAAAAGAATGGATACATTATTAATACTCAGGTATACATTAATTATCCAGGGTTCCCGCGGGGTTTTAAAAAGTCTTAAAAAGTCTTACATTTGATAATCTGAATTTAAGGCCTTAAAAAGGTCTTAAATATGACCAAAAAAATAAGAAGGGTCTTAAATATGATTTAGAAGGTCTTAAAAATGATGGGATTTGAAAGGTACTTCTGTGTAGCGATCGCGTCTAAAATGTGTTTTGGGGGAAATGTCCGGGCTGCAAAGTAACCAGTACGGTAAGAGCCTTTCAGTTCCCCCCAACAATTTGTATTGAAATAAATCAACATGGAACCAGTAATCACTAACTTTGTTTCCTCCGGCCCCTTTCCTCAAATCGGGGAAAAGTAGTCCGCATTTCTCCAATAGAGTCTGTATGCACACCACAGCAAGGAGGCGGATCCTAAAGTGGAAAGTGGGTGGATAAGATAAATAGTTTTTTTCGATTATGTTGTTTTTGTAATTGTGGCAGGTTAAAATCGTAATTGTGATTAAAATACGATTAATTGCAAAGCCCTAACACGCACACAGACACACACACACAAGCACAGTTCTGTACTGTTATGCTGTTATGTTCAGTCATTGTTCTTATGTTGAACATGAATACATTTACTTTGTAAGTAATTATGGGACGTATTTCTTCTTTCATAGCAATTTTCCTTCATACTTTCTTGCCGTGAAATAGGTCTTAAATTCTACTCAAAGTGGTCTTAAAAAGGTCTTAAAAAGTCTTAAATTTGAGTTGGCGAATCCTGCAGGAACCCTGTTATCTTCATTATAATGTTCTATACTCAACCCACCTTTCCTCAAGGATATGCATTTCTAATTCTCATAGTCTCCATTACATAGATTTCATTAGCTAGGTTATTCCATTGTGAAGTTATTATCTTTTAGCCAATTCCTTATTAATTTGTTTGATGATCGCTATTCTGATTACAAGAAATAGGTAGAGGCAGCATTGTGGGTCTCAACTGTGGAACTAGATGATTAAAAGAGCTCTTTATCCAATGCTTCACCCCTCTATTTTCTATCATTTTTAGAACCACCAAAAGTGAATACAGACAGATTTAGTATTGGCCAGAAGCCGGCTGTTATTGTATCACAGCTGAATGTTAAAAGAGACAATTAAATTGGCGGGGCTGAGACAGCAGTGGGCGGGGTGATAATAAGGCAGCGCTTTGTCATTGGGCGGCTGAAAGCTGTTATATCTGGGCTGCCAGGAGTCATGGCGACGGACAATTGCACGATAGACACCATTAAAGCACCTATTATGCAAAATCCACTTTTTCATGTCTTCTATACATAAACATGTCTCTATGTAAAGACATTCTGAAAGTTTCAGGAAAAAAGATTGGCTCACTTTTTGTCACGTGAGACATGTTTTGTATATTTCTGAGATCTATAATATATTGATGAAAAACATTATAATAGGGGACCTTTAATGTTTGATGGCTTGGATATAGTGCAGTTCCATCATATGTGCACTAAAAAAGGTGTTTGAGTGGATGTTCTCAACGTGTGTTTTTCTCAGTCTGCTAAAGGGAAGATTCTCACTTTGGAAGAATTCAAATGATGAACTTGGTCACATGGTGTGTGCAAATGCTTTATCCCTCTGTTATTCACTGCATGCTTCATGCCTGGTGTCTCTTTTGTCGACTTCCAGATGCAATAAGGGCAAAGAGGTTGAGTCTCTGTGCTCCCCTGAGTAACATCTGCACCGAGGACAAAGAGAAGGAAACGGAGAGGAAGATGAAGGCCAAGGACCATGACATGGCCGCTGTAAGTTGTTTACATTACAATGTGCACAAATCCGTTTGAAAGTATTGAAAATTCAGTTTTTAAAAGTAAATGAAAACACTTCTAAAACTCTGTTATTTGGCAGCGATTGGCTGGGGAAAGAACTGCACAAAGCTGCAATTAAATATTCTGTTGTTCCCATTCTTTATTTGTTATTTTCTCTCAAATGTCTGCATCTTAAACTGTTTCTTTCTAACAGGAGAGAGCCCTTCAGGTGTGCACGTACTCGGGGAGCAGCAGCGACACGGAGACTGAACCGGAGGAAACGGGAAGACCTCCGCAGAGGACCCTGATCCTCAGATCCAAGAACAGTGACTCAGGTGTGATGAAGTCGCTAAACAAATCTTTTTCCATTCATCAGTAAAGATAGACATTTTGTTTCTTCTTGATTCCTAACATCTTCCTCCATCCACAGTGGACCAGAATGAGGAGACCCTGAAGAGGAGCAGTGTGGAGAAACCCTTATCCATCATGGACTTCTACCAACATGACATGTATTCACACCTGGAGAAGGACACACGGAGGATTTCCCAGTACGCCTTGCTGCACAAGGAGTCCTCCCTGGAAGCCGGAGACAGACTAAGTGTGAGTATTACAACTCATAAAAGCAGCATTTTATTGGTCATTATACATGACATCAAAGAAGGTAGTAATATCTTTAGAGGCTCATTCAGATATTTAAGTTTACTCTAAGGAAGAGGCAATATATTCAAATGTTCTCCTTTTTTACTCTTACTTTGCTTCACATTTAAAGGAGATTGTTCTAGAATAAATGAATTTCCTCATTTCATGGCGCCCACAGGAGGCATTTTAAAGTCACTTTACAGTATGAGCGAGGTCTTAGCACTCAATGAAAGTCTTTCGAGGATACAGAAAGACACACATATGTTTTCTTACCTAGAGCAGAGACATACTGTAAGGATGAAGGCATTTCATTTTTAGTTTGTCAGATGGAGTCACAATGAGTCAGCTTTACCTCCGCAACACCTCCCGAGGCACGAACAAACTCGCTTTTCTTTGCTACCGTTGGAATTGTTTACAGATTTTCATAGAAGAAGTGGCCTAATTGCTTTCGATCGCTCGCCCTCTCGTGTCAGCGGGTATTTGCCTATTAGTATTTAACGCTGCTGAATGACAAATGAGGATCAGAGACCATGAAATGGCCTCCAGCCCGGCATGGCTCTATGGGAGAGGCAAACTCTGCTCTCATACACACACCCTGACACCAAGATCCATACTCTGAAAAAAACATCTGACTCAAGTTCAAAACACAACTGTGTGTATGTGAGGTCTATAATGACCTTTGGCGTCTTTCTGTACAACAATCTCACTGCATTTCGTGTTATAGAACCATTTTAAAAGCAATGTAAATAGCAAATTAGAAGGAAAAACAGATAAAAAAAAATACAGATTTCAGTATTCTGACAGAACGATTTTAGAAGCAATGTATTTATATTGGTAGTATGGCGCTGAGCCCATTTCTTTTCCTCGCGGACGGCAAAAAAACTCTTGACATTAAACTATTTTAAATAAAAGGGTTAGGCTTAGGGTAAGATATTTAGTAAGAAAATGTTTTTATGAACCACACAGCTTCTGGTATTCCAAGACCCGACCGGACAAAAAGACGTGGTGCAGGCACGAAGCACACTACCAATAGAAATACATTGCTTTTAAAATCGTTCTGTGTGACACGAAAAAAAGGGGATAATGGTGTTGGTGAACACGAATCAATAGATTAAATGTCGTGACTAAAACACGAAATGCAGTGGGACTGGGTTGTTCTGTAACATCACGATTGGATCCATGACCGTACAAGTATTGAACGCCTATAATTATGCAGAATTTGTAGGTGGAAGGTAAAATATGCACACTGCTCCAACTTTCATTAGCACCATTAGTTATTCAAACTGTTAAAGGTCTGAATAAGTTTAAAATGCTTATGTTTCACCATTATCTGTAACACAATGACTGAATTTAGTGAGTACACCACTGCTCAAATGCCCTTGACTTCACTTTGTGACCTTCCCAAGCAGGTATTGTAGTATGAGTCTTACTTTAACAAAGCAAAGTTGAGCGCTCCCACTTGATCCGATAGAAATTTTTAGATTCTGATCCGAGGTCCCGGCGGGGGGGCAGTGCACGGAACAGAGCGTTCGATGCGCTTCTCCATTAGCTGACATGCAAGAGACAACTCACACCCGACAGAGCTGTGTTTGTCTCAGCCTCCAAACCTGTCCCGCATTTAATTGGATGCCAAAGGCTTCACTTGTGAGCAGTCGTGGAGCCTGTAGTGCTCAGAAGGGCTGAACCAAAGCTGAGAGGTCAATGGTTCAACTCCCAAAACAACCTGGCATCACGAGGAGAAAATAACACGTGCAACACTTGATCTGTCTCTTTGTTTAAAGAAAACTGTTCATTCCTGCACACAACCTGCATCTGAGAGACTCAAGTTTTCAATATCAACAACCCTAAAATGACTTGGATACAGCCCATAGATGTTTGATAGACCGCTGTTTTGGACGTTTGAATCACTGTACTCCAAAACAGTTTGAGGTATTTATACTGGAAGGTAGCTCGTGCTTGACCAGCTACAACCCTATAATATTGCTTATTGCTCATCTGTAAAAGAGACCTTTCACATTTGTACAGTATATGAACTAATTATCATGAAACTACATGCAAATAAATGTCTCTCCCACTAAAAGAAATGAACATTTTTTGTATACTTTATAAGTGTGACAGTAATATCATTAATCGCTACCCCTTTTGTGTAATAAACAAGACATAGAGTGCTTTTTCTTCCATTCTAGGCCAATGTTGACATTCATTTTGACAATAACCTTATTCCTAAGCCTCCATTATGATCAGAGGTGGCAAGTAGTGGAGTACAAATACTTCGTTACTGTACTTAAGTACATTTTTCTGGTATTAGTACTTTACTCCACTACTTCTTTTTCTGACGACTTTTTACTTCTTACATTTTGAACACAAATACCTGTACTACCAATGAAAACGTTGTCATGTTGCCGTTGTTCAGCATGGAAACATTCATTAGCTAACAATGACATTATTGTTCTATTAATATAAAGGGAGGTCAGGTACTCTTTAAAACAGCTGCTAGTTATGGGTACTTTTTTACTTAAGTACATTTCGAAGCCCATACTTTTTACTTTTGAAGAGGTTTAGTCAGTACTTCTACTTTTACCAGAGTATTTTTAAACACCAGTATGTGTACTTCTACTTGAGTGAAGGATATGTGTACTTTACATTACATGTTACGTTACATGTTACTGTAATACTGTAATTACCTCAATACTGTGGAGTATGTAAGGAGCAATTTGGGGTGAAGTGTCTTGCCCAGGGACACAACGACATGCTGACTGCAGTGGGGTTTGAACCTGTGACCCCCTGATCCCAACACCAACACACAACCCACTGCGCCACACGCCTCCCCACTTTAGCCATCTCTGAATATGATGGATCACTGCAGCTGAACCTATTTCCCCTGCATTATTCCTTTGAAAAAGACCCTCCACGTGCGTGTCCTCACCCCCTCACCCCTTGCATATGCTTTCCTTTTGTCCCCGGCTCGGCACCTTTTGACTGGTTCCGACGTTTTCATCGGTGGCCGTTTGGGGAAGTTTGGTGGCGGGGGTGGGGCTGGTGTCAGAGCCCGGTGATTTAGGCCCCTTTAATAACCTTTCACAAACACTCAGGAGAGTGATGTAAAGCTCAGCGGCTCCCATCAGAGCCCTCACAGCCCACACTGGCCCCCCATTCATCATCCTGACAGCACCTGACAGCCCTGCTAACGGCGGCCCACCCCCCTCTCCCCCCATCCCCCCCGTCCACCGACTCTCTTCCTCCCATGTGTCTCTCCTTGTCTCCCTTTTCAGCTTCTCTATTTCTTACTCTTTTTATTGTCATTTTTGTAAACATTCAGAAATACAACATACACCTGCATACATCCTCAAATGTGTGCAGACTAGTTAGTCAAAGTCAACTTTATTGTCAATCTTTCCACAATCCCGAATACAAAACAAATATATATAAAAATATGTATATATATACACAATCAACAGACACATGTATACATATGCACACATTAAGACATAAATAAACAACAATCAATATATACAAAATAACAGTCGCTTCAATAGTTACTGCGCATATAACATACATCTCTCCATGGGTGACAATCATCTCACTTTAATCATGTAGCAAGATATCTGTGTATATCTCAGCTTACATACCAATTACTTAAATAAAACACAGAGAGAAAATTCATACATATAATAAGTGGCCTCATTACAGTGAGAAACATCAAATAGGAGGGAAATAAAATAAAAAAGATATAGTAATAATAACAAATAAAAAGGGGGTGCCATATACATCGAATTCTCTATTTCTGACTCCAATATCTTCTCCTCAGTTTTTTGCTTGTGAACTTTTCCTGTCTGCATGATGAGAAAGAAACGTTAGGGAGATTCCTGGATTTGATTTGGCTTGATTCCGAAATCATCTCCATCTCCCCGAGCGTGGAACAGCATGATTACATGGCCAAGGAACAGGAAACATTTCGGGTGACTTGTCATTTGTAATAAGGCCAAACTATATCATCGTACAAATACATATCAACAGCAGGAGTATGCTCCTGTCAGATGGATAGCTTTGCTCGGGGGGGGCATGACACTGGAGTCAGACGGTAACCAGAAATAGAAAACCTGCTATCAAATTATTCGGACAGTGTTGGTGGCGAAGGCGATATAGAATCTGAGCAGAAAACATCGTCTCCATTGTAAAATAATACAGAACTCTCCTTCGTCTACACAATGTCAGATTCTCATGAGCAATGTGACCTTCCTCAACTTAACACACGTTGCCTCGAGTACACGCAAAACATATTTATAGCCTTATAATTTCATTTATATAGCACACTTTAAAAACAACGTCATGTCAAGGTGCTTCACAATGCTATGAGACAATAATAAAACAAATAGAATTAAAAAGTTATCTAAGGAGCATATTGAATAAACTATGGTAATATAAAAAAAGGTTAAGAGCCTAAAAGGTTAGGATAAAAAATACGTGGACAGAAAGTAGGACTTTGGTGGATTATTATTATTTCTAGCATTAATTCTATAGTGTGTGCTCACTTAGTATTTATAGGAATCTTCCAAAAGGTGGACTCCACCATAACCAATACAAAATAGAGAGGTTGTTTTCTTGTGAAGAGAATGAATGGCAGACCATGAATAGTTAAAAAAAATGGGATTTGATGTAAAATCTCACGCTATAACCTTAAAGCAGAGGAGGTGAGGAGGGAAAAAAGACCTGTGGCAAGGAGAAAAGTGTCTCGCTAAAGTCACAATAAAAAGAGCCTTTTGTTGAAAGCAGGTCTACTGAATTGGAGTTGAGACAGCCCATTACTGACATGTGATGCAGAACCAATTGCTGATTTGGCCCCTCGAGTTTTCAAGTCTCAGTTATGTGTGCAGACATCAGTTTGGTTTCACCCGCAGGTGCTTCAGATACTGTACCTGCTTTGATCCGCCGCTAAATTGTGTTCCTCCAAAAATCCAATCCAATCAGCGATAAGACAGCCGCTCGCTCTCTTGTTTCCGACCAGAACGAGATATAAAAGGGGGGGGGGGGGGGGGGGGGGGGGGGGGGGGTGTGACAGAGAAAGACCTGAAAGCTGATCCCCATCCTGTCACACACTCTTTCCTTCCCAGAGGCCGGCATTTTCATGGACTAACTTCACATAGTGTGTGGGAGTTAAGTCGATTTAAATCTGCGTTCAGCTCCTTAATTTGAGCTCAACCTCCGCACCTGAAAAAGAATGTTTACAGCGTTCCACCTGTGGGCACACGTATCTTTTCCTTTTGATATTGTCTTGTTTACAAATTCATTGCTGAGACATTCAATTCAAATTCAAAGGTTTTATTGTCATCAAGCTACAGTGTAGTGTGGCAATGAAATTATTCTGACCTGAGCTCCTCCCACAATGCAACATATATAATAAAATACAAAAATTCAAAATAAAAAATTGTGCAAAAAGTCTATATACATGTAAATAGAATATGATTTGTACAAGAACAGGGAAAGTTCACATCGGGGTTATTCCTGCATCAAAAAACAATTTTCTTTTATATAAATCTATAAAAATCCCTCCTCATTTACTCATCTTTACAAAAACAATTATTGATGGAATAATACCAGGATTACAGTTTATTTATTAGTTGTTGTTTTTTAAAAGGCTCTTTTTCTACTGTCCCAATAGCTCTCTTACTTTCACCTCATTCATTTTTTCATTTTTTTTTAAATATATGTATTGAATTTTGACAGGGTAACACAATCAAGAAGGATCATCATACCAATATGTACCCCCTTTTTTCACTTATCCCAAACACAGAACACATTCTCCACATATGCAATAAATAAAGGTCAAGAAATAAAGAAATAAAAAGTAAATAAATCCCAAAAATAAATAAATGATACAAAGAAAATGACAAAGACAGCACAACAGTAGATGGGAAATACAGATGTGTACACAACAATTACATACATGATTGTAAGACATTGTAAACTATGTGGAAATATGCCTTGAAATCTCCGAATGAGACCACATCGGAGGATTTCTAAAGGATTTCTTGCAGATCCCATTTACCAAGACGTAGACATTTAACCCTCCTTCACGGCATCTTAGTGTGTGCATACTCTGTTTTTCTTGTGTGGAACATTGTTGGGTTGGGGTCTGAGGAGAAAACACCTTGCGGTAACATTTCTAAATGGTCCCGGTTTGGAGCGTCTCCAGAGGTTACCTGGACCCTCCAGCTATCCCTCTGTTATACTTACCTCTGCAAAATGTAGAAAACTGCTCTTCCAAAGCAAAACTATCCAGAGATGTTATTCCCAGGGTTCTGGTTGCTACAGTAACTAGATCCCTAAAGTGCGTTCAAACACTATCCAGTAGAGAACTTAAATGGTTGGCACATTATAAACAACAGACTATTTTTAGCTTTATGTGTTGTTTTGTGTTCCTCTGTAGACTGTTTGACCCCGCAGGTCGTTAGCAATGATACGCCATTGGGTCATGTGACAATAGATGTAAGCATAAAGTACAAAAGAAGCAGATGGTTGCACTTTGGTTGTTGAGTGTAATCACTGCAGAGTTGCCCGAAGGCGTGTGTCCTTGAAAGGAGAACGAAACGCAGTGATAATACCGTTCTTCAATACCTTCGGAACCACAGATGGCAAAAGTACACACATCCTTTACTCAAGTAGAAGTACAGATACTCATGTTTAAAATACTCTGGTAAAAGTAGAAGTACTGACTAACTTCTTTACTCAAGTAAAAGTAAATAAGTATGGGCTTTGAAATGTACTTAAATGTGGGGTAGGTAAGTTTGAGAAACCGGCTCGAGATACACTTTTTGTTATATTCCATGGAATGCTCTTAACATCCCGATAGCAATGAATATCTAAAGTGCTTTGACAAAAAAATCCATACAGAAATGTCATCTGTTGAAGCCGTAGTACTGTAAAAAGCACGACCAATCATTTTAGCCGGCCCGGCTAAAGTAACTGGATGGCCTACCTGCCTGTCAGCCTTCCATCTGTGCACAAATGTATCTCGTGCCCTCATTGGTCATGTGCGCGTTCGTGTGTGTTGGAGGAGGGGCTCTGTAAGGAAGTGGCAGATTTTTTCCGGCTGTGTATTTTCAAATTCTAGCGCACTCGAGCTGGTTTCTCCAAAATTACCCCATCTTTAAGTAAAAAGTACCCATAACTAGCAGCTGTTTTAAAGAGTACC
>CALSBZ010038949.1:142328-155091 GCA_943591055.1 Gobionotothen gibberifrons | reverse complement strand
TGTGTTCAACATGTAAGAAGTAGAAAGTACAGGTATTTGTGTTTAAAAATGTGTAAAAAGACGTCAGAAAAATAAGTAGTGGAGTAAAGTACTGATACCAGAAAAATGTACTCAAGTACAGTAGCAAAGTATTTGTACTCCACACCTCTGCTCTCTAATGATTGGTGCATTCACGACCAAACAGCTCCCACTAATTGAAGCAGTGTTAACAGATAGCAGATTTACACGCAGCATTTCCCCTGAGTAACACATTCCAGACTACGCTAATCCATAAAGTAGACTGCCACAAGCTGTACAAGAGGAATAACACATCATGCGACGCAGTAAATTTAACGGGGGAGAGGGGGGGGGCCCAGATGCCCACGGATGAACGCCTGCCAACAACCCAGACCTACATTTAGTTCACGAGCGTGATCAAAATCTCAATTGACACGCTCTGTTATTGCTCTGCGACAACACTGCTAACTAGAGGATTTACACGGTGCTTTGTGAGGCTGACTCCTCTGATCGGTGCTCACTTTCAGAGAAACAGAAGCATAGATGTGCGACTGGGAACTATTTATATTCTCCATTCCACGATGCATTCAAATACTTTACCATAAATCAACTGGAGCCAACTTCCTGTTTTTATTAGGGAGGCAGACAAACTTTGAAGAGTGTGCTGAAGACTTTCCTTTAAAAATAAATAAAAGCATTATATAACAGTTGTTACTGATGTATTTTTTTTGTTGTGCTATTGGTTGCATCAATCTGTTGGTGGGGGGTGGGGGGTGGGGGTGGGGGGGGAGTGTATGTTCGTTGTTTATACTGTTATGCAATAAAATGCTAAATCTGAATCAAAATACAAATGAAAAAGCATCCAGTTAAAGCTGGCTTAAGATGTCAGTCCTACATTTGACTGTATATCATTTGATTGTATTTGTGTTGCCTTTCTGTTGTATTTGATCTCGTTTTATTCCTATCTATTGTATCTTCATCATTTTCTTGTAATAGTATATTGTAACACTGTCATCACCTGTTTTGTGCTATATGTGTTAACTAAATATATGTTCCTTTTCTCTCTCTGCAGAAAGACATTTCCATGGAGAAACTGTCCGTCGGTACGCAGCCGGACTCTCTCGATCTCTCTTTGGAGTCCCTGAACAAACTGAACGGCAGCTTAGACCTCCGCAGGGGGGGCTGCCAGGCCGACGGGGGGAAGAGCGGGGGGGACGGTAGCAAGCTGGAAGAGCCCTCCTCCTCCAGCTTCTCCAGTAGGCCGGGGGGGGATCCAGTGGGCTCCCTCAGCGACTCGCTCTACGACAGCTTCTCCTCCTGCACCAGCCAGGGCTCCAACGAGGTGTAGGGCCCCCCAGGAGGACGATTATTCTCATCGAGGCCCCTCCTCTAACACCTAGGTCTCTTCTGAGTGGTAGATATTGTGGGAAACTGAAAAATCTCACTCGTCACCAGTTTCAATATCAGGATACATGTATTTATTATCCTCTCAAGAATGGAAGTACTCATCACATACAGAGCAGTGTCCTTCAAATGCTTATACAAGAGAGGGAGTTAAAAAGCCCCAAGATGGAGGGTTCAAAGCAGATGTTTTGTTCAGATTAGCTAAGACCCACGTCAAAAATGATCATACTTGTCATATGTTGGGCCTTTCTTATCATGTGCTACTCTGATATTGGAAGAGTTCATTCCCAACAGAAACCTTTAGGCAGCCATTTTGATTTGGCTTCACCTTTTTGGATCTGGTCTTCAAGTTTGACGTATTCATGGGGAAAGACTGGACTTCAGCCCTGTCCTCTCTACAACACAAAGCACTTGATGAACTTCTAAGCAAACACCAAACCAGGACTTTAAATACGTGGTGGACTGGAGAGCAATACAAAACGTTGTGTCATCGCAATGTGTTTTCTTCTTATCATTGCACTATAACAAATACTGTACAAAGTTAGTGAGGAGAGTCAAGACAGTTGCTGTGATTGCATTCCTGTTTGCTAGGAAACTACATTCAAACCTTTTTATTTGTTGCTGCTAAACGTGGAATCACAAACGATAACCTTGGTTTCTTTTTTTTCCGTGATGCAATACTTTTTACAAATCACAACAGACTTTCATTTTTATTTTTAAAGGTAAAAACATGTTGCCAATGTTGTCTTTGCGTGTTATTTTGAGTATCAAATGACATGGAAATCTTCAGTTTTAGCAGCAGTATGTAATCGTGTTAACTTAAGCAAAAAGCATATTATGTTTTCCTTGTGGCATATTTCCAAAAAGAGAAGATTTTTCAATTTGTGACACAGGTAAAGCAAAGAGTCATTGTGGGTAGCTCAGGGAAAATACGGACTAATGTAGATTGTAAGAAACTACAAAACCACTCAGTAATATTTGCTTTTTTAGATTTTAGAATCCACACCACTTAGTTTATACACCTCACCTGAACTCGCCAAACCTCAGTTTTCCTTTCACAGCTGTACATTACATTGTATATAAAAATGACTATAAGTTAATATCAGAATGGGCATTGCTGATTGATATATGCAAATAAGGAAAAAAAAAGATGTACATTATTGCCAATCATTCAAGGTTTCTAAGTCTACTGTTTGTATCTTTTTCTTTAGGGGTTCTTGTTTAAAGCAAAATCTTTATTTTGATCGATAAGAGCTTATACTAAAATATTTTATCACTTTATTTTCAAGACATATTTGAACTTTTAGGTGAAGTTATGCCAAATTTCTCTCTGGAATTTGACCAGCTGGTGCTAATCAACAGAGCCGACTGTGTGTTTCAATTTTTCTATGAAACTGTTAATATTGTATGAAGAGACTTGTGTATTTTTCTAGATGTCCAGTATTTATACCCACATTTTGTACTGTCAGACTGTAGTGTGAGTGTCATGCTTCACCTCTCTCCTTAAATGTTCCTTTGTAAAGAGAAATGGTTACCAGCAGTGTTACTTTGGTAATTATTATTAATGTTATTATTATTATTATTACTACCGTGTGCAATTCTGTCTGTTACAGCAGACTTTAATGCTATATTTTATGTAACTATTTCCTAAATAAATATGAGAAACTATTTCAAACTGAGCTGCAAGGTGCGTGTATTTTCATTATCAGGTGATTCACTGAGCCAGAGTGTAAGCCGGAGTGCAGCCCGGAGCCCTGTATTCCTGCGCCGCTGCGGAGGGATTTATAACCATTAGTCCCTTGATGGGTAATTAGGTGCGTATTTACGCTATTAGTTTACGCACGCTCGGATGATTCCTCTTCTGTCTGCTTCAGTAATAGGCTCAATATGTTGCATTGATCACAAAACAAACAGCAATAGAACATATGCACATATTTGGTTTATTATTTCATTGTAGCTTTGACGTTAGGGGATGACGTAAGGGGGAAATAAAATGCTCCCTACAAGTAAAGTGGTCTTTAAAAGAGTTTAGATGCGGACTAAAACCAACATAAATAATGTTTTAATATTATTTTTGAAATCTTAGGCTTAAGTCAGTTGTTGCCAACATTGAAATATAATAAAAAGTAGCAGTCCATATCTGAATAATGGAAAATCCAAATAAAATAATTAAAAAGGCAACAAAAAAGTGACGTAAGTCGTACTTAATAATATATACTTTATATATACTATTCTTTTTATTATTTAAGATTAATATACTTGAAAACTCTTGATAAAATGTTACAACATCACTGTGTTAACTTAAAAAAGGACCATAACTCCAAATGCATTGTATAAGAAAAGGTATTAGATAAAGGTCACTGACACTCATAATGCAGTTATATTTAAATTTAGGATACATTACATAATAATATATTGTAAGGAATAGAGGTGGTTTGGTTGATATGAATTCACTGAACTTTTCATTCCTCTCCAACAGACACATCACAGAATTGTCATTTAAATGTAACTTTTAAATGCCAAATGTGTGTAAACTCACTGCGTGTGGATAAGCTTTGATCGCCATCTCTCTGTCCTCAGTGCATGAAGAAAAGTGAGCGAGATATGAAAATGCCAACGCTCCCATCATCACGTGGTTTCGCATTATGATCCGTGCGCTCTGGGTTTGTCTCCAGTTGAGGAGAGACTCTCCACACTTTGCGGAGCTTCCTCACCCCAGCCAGCCGAGAGGATGAACGGATTGGAGTCTGGTGTTCCTCCGCGGCGGATCGTCCTCCATGCCTCCGTCTGAACTAGTTCCTTTGGTCTGATGTTTCCCCTCCGAGCCTCATTTCGGAGAGAATGCTTCTTCTCATTTTTGCGACTTTATTTGGAGTCCTTCTCAACGGAGGTAGGTGCAAATTGGAGACACTGCGGACACGTTTGGAGTCGTTGTGTCAGTTTGTATGTATTAACACGTGCTGAGATTGTACTAAAGAGATACTTCCTTTCGATTCGTGTGCAAAAAAACATTATACAAAGAAACCTGATTATTTACTGCATCGAAACATTATAATTTAAACTGTTTAATCTCGCGATATATGTTTGGATGTGGTTCATTTTAGAAAACAGAGCTTTTTGGAAACAAATTTATTCTGCGTATGTGCGTAAAAATGGTCTTCCAAATCCACATACAATTTTCACATTTACTGCCTGACTTTGAATAGTTTTGAGGAAACTCAAGGAACTAAGATTATTTTTGGTGCTCGCCTAGGGGGGGGGGGAGATTATCAGTTACCCATTGGCCTATTTTCAATTGTTCTGATACTTGGTTTGAATGAGTGGTTTAATTTATGCCAGCAAATATTGCGAGAAGGCTGCCTTTTTTGTGCCATTTTTGGAATAGGTGGTGCTCATATGAGGACACATGCTGTCCTTTCCTATCCTTTTATGTATGACATCATGTTGTGACTAAATTGATTAGGGTATTGTGACTATAATATATTGGTTTTGCACCCTCATAATGCAGATTGTGTATAGACATTTTATTTATTGGGATAAACCCCTTGAGATGCACCATCTCGTTTTCAAGGGGGTCCGGATATCCTTTCTGTTGTGGAAAAAACAAGTAGATTAAGAGTTCTGATGGACCTGATAAGCTTGATTCTCCCCTCCACTATGATAGATATTCCCCTAAAAATAAGTTAGTTGTTTTCACAATCTCCTCCCAAGTGATGGATGGAGTTGCTTGGTTTAAAGTAATTATCCTGGGGTTGTGATGTTATATGTGGACCTTTTTAATAGATGCGTTTGATGGCGCTGTCGGCGTTGAGATTAATGTTTGGTGCCATTTCAATAATTACTCTACTAATATATATGTCAGTGGGGACGGATAGCCTGTGTGAGATATTGGAAGAGGGAAAGGGCAGGCTGGACTTGGAAGTTTTTGATTGAATGCCTCCGTATATCTTTTAGAAATTGTTTTATTTTCAGATTCTGTTAAAAAATACCATTAACATTCACCATTATGTGTGTATATCACGCTTAATGCACAGCGCTCATATTGTCTGCAGAAAATGATCCTAAGACATGATACACATTCATCATTTATAGCTTGTATACCATTTTAAAGTAACTCAGATTGGCAATTCTAAGCAGCTCTAAAAGTAACAGATGAAATGTGGGAAAGCTGCGAGGATCTCTGTATATTATCTTTATGGGAAAATGCAGTGACACTCACATTTTACTACCTCAGGGGATGAGATTTCACACGGGCAATCTTTACACCAGCGGAGCGCATCAAATCGTTCTTACTGACGGCTCATATTGTAAATAGAGCTTTATCACCTATAAAAATCCCCGCGTTGAAAGGGAAGTTAAAGGAGCCTCTGCTGATGTGTTTGTCTTGTAAGAGCTTTACCTCACCTCAATGTGTGAATCCATAACCTCTCTGTTGACTCTCGAGAGACAGCCAATAAAACTAGATTAGACCCGGAGAAGGACTTGCTTATGTGCTTTCTCTAAAGTAACAAAACCTCGGCACTGCCCTTGTGCTAGCAGGCGTAATGTCATAGAAGATAGAGAAGATGACATTGCACTCTCATGGAGCGCCATTAGTCTTGTTTGAAGGTGTACCATTATCGAATAACACAGCTCTCTCCCAAAGGCATATCTATAAGAGCCTTGGCTGCTTGACTCAAAGAGAACATAAAGAGGAAAACAAATGTACAAATTGGGTTCACACAATGTGCCGAGTGAGAATACTGTGTGTCAGTATGAACTCACAAGATAGGCTACAGGACAAAACTAGTGTATCCTGTCATGAAAGGCAATCATTGAGAGAATAAGGAATAGGTGACATTGACCTCTGGAGTAGTGGCACCTTTAATACACTTAATTCCCTAAAAATAGTGAATTATTTGTACGTATCACAACCTTGATTTCAATGGATCATATTTTGGGAAATACTCTAATTCGCTTCCTTGCTGAAAGTCATATGAGAACATGGATACCATGCCAATTAGCCTAGCTTAGCTTAGCACAAAGACTGGAAACAGCTAGCCTGGCTCAGTCCGAATGAGACAAAATCCAATTCTCAACACTTGCTAGCAGTTTCTCCCTGTTTCCAGTCTTTGTGCTAAGCTAATCTAACTAGCTGCTGGCTGTAGCTTTACCAAACAGAAGAGCGGTATTGACCTTCAAATCTCTGATCAAAATGCTATAGCTACTCTATCTAAGATTTTATATCATATATTTGTCAGCTGTCATCCATCAGAAAACCTCCATTTTGTCTGCTATGTCACAATTGCTCAAACATTTTCCACTTCCAGGAGATGCCCTTCAGATCCAGTGCTACCAATGTGAGGAGATGAAGCAAAATGACTGCTCCACGCCAGAGTACATCGTCAACTGCACCGTCAACGTTCAGGACATGTGCCAGAAGGAGGTGTTGGTCAAACCCGATGGTAAGGGAAAGATTACTTCATATTCCTTTATGGGATCCAGGAGAGAGTCGTCTAACATTGATATTCAAAGATGTAAAGGCTGAGCCAGAAGAGGAAAGGAGGGGATGATCTTTAACTGCAAAAGATAAGATAAAGATAAGAAGTACTTTATTGATCCCAATTTGGGAAAAGTTTGAGCAGCATAAAAAGACAAGGCATTGTACATAAGAGAAATTAAAAGACTAGAAATAAACAATCCAAAAATCAGACATCTCAAATAGAAATACAATTGCAGTAAAAAAGTTTAAAATATACATGTGGAAATACAAGTTTACAGTAACAAAATATAAAGCAGAATATTATATATATTAATTGTGCAAGGAATGGATTATTAAATATAAGAAAGGTGAACGTCTGGAAACTGGAGAGAAAGCACTTAGAAGCGAAAAGACATTACGTTTATTCCTTTGCTATTCACATGAGGGTACTCGCTCTTGTGTTGATGTGCAACAGGGCAGCTATTAACATCAATTCAGAATCTTCACCCAGGATGAGCTGAGATGCAAACAAATATAGAATGTTTTCCTTTAGACTGAAATCAAGTCCACACTTACATGAACGGCAAAATCAGCTGTGATGTTTTTTAAACCTGTTGGCATTTTGAAATGTCAAAAACAAATACTCCCCACCAATGATACCCAATGATCCCCCCCAGCTTTCAATCCCCACAAGTCTGGCAGTCTGACCCCCAGTACAATCTCCTGTGGTTTTCAGTGTGATGGACATTGTTATCTGTTATTTTGTTCCTTTGCTCTGCCACAAAGATGGAGAGGAGAGCATTGATTGATCTGTGGATGGACTCGAAAAAGCACAGTCCTGCATACAAAACATCACAGAGTTACTCATCACTTTTACCATGATGCTTTTTAAACTAACATAAAGATAGGCTGTCCATTGTTGGTGATCATTTCGATATGAAACCTCTCTGTGTTTTTGTGTCGCTCTAAAACCCAGACTAGCACTATCTCAGTGGACCACTTTATCCGCCTCATTTGTCAAAGTTGAGAGATTTTCCTTCAGCTGCTACCAGCACAACATTAGATTAGTTTTGCACTGTGTCCCAGAAAATTAAATGCTTCAGCCCTTGGCGCTAACTTTTGGGAATTTGGATGCTGTCCTTTTTTTTAAAACACAAGAGAAGAAATATAAGTAGGGGAGAGTGGGGTAAGATGAGCCAGTTATTACTTGAACCTAAAAGATAGTTATTCATTCTATCAAGGTACTTTATTTAGCTACACAAGACCAGTTAACCTTAGCTGACCTACTGCATCGTGTGATCTATTGCACACCCTACCTGCTAAACCAGGGGTCTCCAACCTTTTTTAGGGTGAGAGCTACTTTCAAAAAATAAAACAAGTCGTGAGCTACTTTTACTCCTCTTTTTTTTGCAGTGTATATATTTAGCACATGTTAACATTATGATATGCTTATCTTTAACCTTTGTGTGCTGTTTGGGTCTGTGGGACCCGTTTGCAGTGTTTACTAAAAGAAAATGTATGCAATTTAATTATTTTAACCTGCTTTATTTGGGGGTGGGCCTCACCTCCTCTAGGGGGGTCCGGGGGCATGCACCCCCGGGAAGATTTCTTTTTAAATGTCGAAGTTAAATCCATCAATTTGGTGCACTTTGAGCACAAAATGAATGTATGGATACAGCTCTCAACACTCAGATGAAAGGGAGCTGTATACTTTTCAATACTCCAAACATCTTTAGAATATGATTACAACCAATAACAAATCATTTAAACTTGTGTATTCTTATCTTATGTTACCTAGTTAGCATTTTTTCTTTCTATTTATGCATATTTTACTAATCACTCCCCTTTTAAATACAATATAGTACACATTGGACTGATTTCTTACTTTATTTGTTACAACTATATTAAATAGATAAAGGTGTTCTCTCTCTCTCTCTCTGTCTCTGTCTCTGTCTCTGTCTCGCTCGCTCACAGAGACTGTGTGCTCCTCCGTGGCGTTAAAAAAATAAAATAAACTTATTTGTAAAGTGGGGGGACACAAACAGGATTTCGAAAAGTGGGGGGGACTGTCCCCATGGAAATTACGCTATGCGTGTGTGTGCGTCAAGTGCAATAAATATGCAAGTTGCAACACACACACAGTAAAACTCTGCCCCTCATGTGTTGTACAGTATAGGCTGGCATGACTGTGTTCAATGGGGCTGATGTGTAGATTCTGCCAGAAGGAAAGGTTAAACTCCTTATGAAGCGGTGAGGTGCCGCTCCACATTGCTTTTCTTCCAGACTGCAACGCTGGTCCCGCAAATCAAGCAAGAACGTGATTGGTCGATATTCATTGTGGGGGGTGGGGGGAGGAGCCGGGTGTTAGATAGATATAGAGTTGTAGTAAGTAGATAGAGTTCGCTATGATTGAGGTTTCGTTTATGCATAGGGTAGATTCTTTTAATTACATTTCCTTTTATTTTTGGTGTATTTTTTACATTTTGGATTTGCTTGGCGAGCTACTTATTGAGGGCTTGCGAGCTACCGGTAGCTCGCGATCGACGTGTTGGAGACCCCTGTGCTAAACCCTTCTCTCTCCAGCTGTTCGGTACAGGAGTGTTGTTGTTATATCTCTCACAGGCTCCGCCCTCTACTGGACTCTATGGGTACTACCTTATCTTGCGAGCATTCTTCACTGAAAATCTAAATAGACGTGGCCGGCCAATGGCGGGCCCACCTGAATGCGCGCGCATCACGCCCTATAAAAGGAGGCCTCGCCTCCTGATCGCCATCCCTTTCTCTTCAGCGACGGAAGTATTGTTTTCACGGAAGAGACTAGAGACGTTGTTTTTGAGAGTATGGAGATTTTTGAGCACAGGACTTGCCCAAAATGCCCGAATCTGATCGCGGGAGCAGATCCTCACCCCTTCTGCTATCTGTGTATGGGACCTGAACATGCCGTGAGCGGTATGGAGCCGGCACCGGCGTGTGCAGCCTGCCAGGTGCTTCCTCGGCTCATGCGAGAACGTCGCGGGCAGCACTTTTGGCGGCGGAGGCTCCGCAGGAGGAGGTGGAGGGCTCGGATCTCGAGGGCGTCGAGATGGGCGAGTCAGGAGAGGAGGACGTACCGTTCCGGTTCCCCCTGCCGTGGGGCCAGTCGACACCGACTCCGGAGGAGGAGGACGAGAACGCCTCGGTGTCTGGAGCACCAACTCTCAGGTCTGCGCGGATGGATTTCCCGGCGGTGATGACTCTGGCGACGGAGCGTGTAGGCCTACCGCTCCCCCCACCGCTGCCACCGAAGCCGATAAACCGCCTGAGACAGGGGTATTACGGCCCGGCGCATCCAGCGCAACCGACCTTCGTTTCGCCCCAGCTGCCTGATATATGGCGGTGTGTGGAGGCGACATGGCAGCAGCCATTAAAAACGAAGGCTCCAGTAGCCGCTATGGCCGGTATCATCAAGGTGGAGGGCCGCGCGGACACTTCGGGTCCGGGTGTGCCCCCCCTTGATGAGGCCTTAGCGGCCCTTCTGCTCCCGAGGGAGGCTGGTTGGGCGGAGGGTAAGCGACCCCTGCCCCCGCTGCCCCGGGACCGAGATGCTTTGGAATATTTGGATAAAATATTCAAGCTCGGTACGCAGATGGCGGCTGCAGCGAATAATCTTGGCGTGTTGGGCGTTTCCCTGACTACCCCTCAGGCAGACGCCCCCGCCCTCCTGCCGGAAGACGGGAGTGATTATCAGGACCGCGCCTTTAGGGGTGGACGCGTTTGCACACGAGCCATGGCCAAAGAAGCTGCTCTACGCCTTTCCACCGTTACGTCTCATTCTCCCCCTTCTGGGGAGGGTGAGGCAGGAACGTCTGTCAGTCATCCTAGTGGCTCCGGACCGCGTCGGGGCGACGTGGTACTCAGAGGTGACACAGATGAAGGTGGGCCAGCCCTGGGCGGTCCCCCAGTTCTGGGGGGCGATGTCCCAAGAGGCAGGTGCAATCGGGGCATTACCCTCATTCGGCCAGCCTCTCCAGGCTTGGCTCCTGAGAGGGACAGGCTGAGACAGGGTGGATTGTCTGACAGTGTTATTCAGTCTATCCAGGCAGCTAGAGCTGGATCCACCACAGCCTGTTACAGGCCAAAGTGGCAGGGATTTCAGCGATGGTGTGAGGAGCAGAGAATAGAGCCCCTGTCATGTGGGTTAGGCTCTATTTTGTCCTTCTTACAGTTACTGGTGGACAGAGGGCTGGCGCATTCAACAGTAAAGGTGTATGCGGCAGCCATCTCGTCCTGTCATGAGGGATTTGGCGGCAGGTCAGCCTTTAGTCAACCACTGATGTCGCGGTTTTTGCAGGGGGTCAGGAGGCTGCGCCCAGTAGTGCACGCCTCCGCCCCGCAGTGGGACCTGCCCCTAGTGCTCGAGGCTCTGGCCTCGGGGCCGTTTGAGCCTCTGGAGCTCTCCTCTCTGAAAGCATTGTCGTGGAAAACAGCTTTGCTTCTTGCCTTAACGTCAGCCAAAAGGGTGTCCGAGTTAACTGCTCTGTCGGTGCACCCGAACTGTTTACTGATTCGGGGTGACCGGAGCGGCGCGACACTCAGACCGAACCCCTCCTTTGTGCCCAAGGAGTGCGTTCAGGTCAAGAGCTATTCAGCTAGGGGGTTTTAGCCTCCCTCCCCATGAGGGGGACAGGGAAGCTAAATTGCACCTCCTTTGCCCGGTGCGTGCGCTAGCTTGTTATGTGGAGCGCACGGCTGCCCTTAGACGCACCGAACAGCTGTTCGTGTGTTTCGGGGGCGGGGTGATCGGGAAAGCTTTGTCCAAGAAACGCCTGGCAGGCTGGCTCTGCGAGTGCATTGCACAGGCCTATGGGCAGGCAGGGAGAGCCTGCCCCACAGGGGTTCGTGCACACTCCACACGGGCTGTGGCTACATCAACAGCCTTATTCAGCGGTGTGAGTGTGGAGGATATATGCACAGCGGCGTCTTGGTCGACGCCAGGCCCCTTCATAACGTTTTATCTATTGGACATGTCGGGCTCTTTCTCCTCGTCTGTGCTTGCGGGGGCAACACAGGACTGGTAGGGGGGGGGGGGGCTGTGGGTCAGTTGGCATCTGACCCTTTCCCCGGACGTAATGCGCCTTCGCTGTTCTCGGGCCCTCTGGGGGTCCCGGGATGGGCGAGGGGCGCACTGGGCCCTTACAGGGCTGGAGGGCTGCTCTCCTCCGGCCGGGAGGCAGGAGGAGGGTAGCCCTCCACACTTTGGTCCACACACACACTCTGCACAGGGTGTGTGTCCATACAGGGCTGGGGGTGGAGGGGGGGGGTGGGGCCCCCATCACTGTATTTTGAGCATACCTTCTGCGAGGCAAGCGCGGCAGGGTGTGCTCTGTCAGCCGCAGCCCAGACTTCTCCTCGGTCACAACCGGGTTAAAGGAGAAGGTGGGGCAGCAGCTGCTGACCAGAAAGGCCGGTCAGGGACAGTAGGGTGGAATGTTGGTTGGACGACAGTGAGTACATTTTTCGTGGCTGTGAGAGATATAACGCCGGGTTACGTATTGTAACCCTTGTTATATTAACACAGGCGGAGCCCTCTACTCAGGGCACTGTCTGTCCTATTCCGCTCGCTGAAGAGAGGGTAGGATGGCGATCAGGAGGCGAGGCCTCCTTTTATAGGGCGTGATGCGCGCGCATTCAGGTGGGCCCGCCATTGGCCGGCCACGTCTATTTAGATTTTCAGTGAAGAATGCTCGCAAGATAAGGTAGTACCCATAGGTCCACTTTAAAGGGGATGGCTCATCTTACTCCACTCTCCCCTAATGGATATACGGATAATATACATGAATTTCAATAAAAGGGGCCCTATCCTGCTGATGTTCAGGTGTATATCAGTATGTAGTGTCTCTACTTTAAAGAGTCCTCTCCTGC
>CALSBZ010038949.1:120573-137004 GCA_943591055.1 Gobionotothen gibberifrons | reverse complement strand
CTCTCCAAAATTAGAGCGGTGCAAAGGGGGAAATTAATTTGTGGCTGCGGGGAAGTTAACAAGCATAGTGTTAAATACATTGAAATAAAAGAGAACTGGCTGGAAAATGGCTGTTAAACAATAAAATAAATGCCTTTATTCCATTACAGGAGGGATGTTTAAATGGTGGTTTGTGGGGTTAGAAATATTGAGCCAGCTGAGGTGGGGTTGCATTGCTTTAACACATTTTGTGTTGCATGTTGTTACAGTCAGTGTTCTCTGGTTTGTCTTTGAAACGGGAGCACTGGTGCCCTCTAGTATTCAACACAGTGGAACACAGGATGATTAACAGAGGAAGAGACATGCATTTAACACCTGTGATATCTCTTAATGTCATATATTACTTCTTTGTATCTCTCCCAGCAAAGATAAGGGGCTTATAAATAAACCAATGTATTGTGGCTGTACTGTATATTGTCTTAGACCAATTATTCCAATCATTACAGGATTGCTCAGTTCAACCAAAAACAGAAGACTAAAGACACCCCTTGTGTTTTGTGCAAATCATTTCATTTTCTTTGAAAGCTTGTGGCAGATGTTGCTCCATACTGTAGCAATGTGTTCCACCCAGAGTTCTAGATAGAGGGTTTCTGTCAAGTAACCTGGCTTCTTAGAGAGGACTGTTTCTATCAGCGGCCGCAGAGCCAAGGGCTTTCCGAGGAGAGTCGGCGATGAAGAGACTCTTGTATGAGTGATGAGTCTGCCTCAGGACGAAGGGCCAATGTTATCAGGCCCTGGGATTGGTCTTAATGTGGTTTGGTGCTCTGAAGCCAGGATCAGGCCCTAAAGCATCCTTCTGCTCATACATCGTCTTTATCAGCAGGCCTCCATGCACTCATAGAGGGCGAGGACTGGCCTTTGATGGCACCTAAATCACTGATATCATCGGGTGGAGTCAGCAAGGTGAGATGAGGTGGGGTTTCCTTTTTTCTTCAATGTGAAACAGACAATATAATTACACTGTTTCTTATATTGTAAACTTCAAAAATGATTGTATTTGTATTTTATATGAGTACAGAAATTAGATTGAACATTTATGTCATGAAGTCAAAAACTACAATCCCATTTATATCAGTATTCTACTCATTGTCAAAGATTGAATTTTAGTTTCAGCACACCCTTTGCATTGACCTTTCATTCTTTGGGTTTTAATTTATTTTGATTTCAGCCTCATTATATTTCACATTCATACTACTTTGTATTTTCCTTGTTGCCAACTTTGCATACTTGTCTGCTAACTCATTTCCCTCCACCCCAATGTGTGCAGGGATCCATGTAGTAAATTACTATTCCTGCTCTTGATATTCTTTGAAATGTTATTGCTATTTCCAGTATTATATCTTGTCTTTTCTCTGAATGCAGTTGTTGAATGCTTTTCAATGCACTGCTGGAGTCAGATCCTATTAACACCTTCTTCATACGACCTTCTTCTACCCAATTCAGAGCTAGAAGAATAGCCAGAAGCTCCCCAGTACACAGCCAGACCATCGCTAACTCTTTCGCTTTTTATAACCTCAGATTCTGGAATGATAAATGCTATCCCCACTTTATTATTGTCTGTTTTGTACGCGCTAGTATACTTTTGTAAAGTCCGGTTACTTATTTTTTAAATGATTATTGACCTTTACTTTGTTTGTAGAACTTCCTTTTGCCTTATCTAATCATCTAAAATCCACATATGTCTCCTGCAACGTCCAAGGCGGTATGACTGGGAGGGGCACTGTTGGATTTATCTCTGCATTAGCTACTCCTAGCTCACGCACGACATTTCCTATAGTCCAACCAAAACGTTTCATTTGTCGCTTTTCCCTCTCTTGGCAAATCTTTAGTACGTTGACTAGATGATTATTAGTATGTCCTTTTATATTTGCCCAGTAACTTATTGCTTTTTGCATCCTTTTTTCAAGAGGCATTTCCCCCATTTCAACCTGTAACGCTGTAACTGGAGTGGTTTTAATGGCTCCGCAACATAATCTCAACGCTTGAAACTGTATGATATCCAATTTTCTTAATAATGTTTTTGATGCCGACTCATAGACGATGCATCCATAGTAGTCAATCACTGATCTAATTAACACAATATATATTGTTTTTAGAGCTGCCATATTTCCCCCCTACTCTCTGCCCCTTAACCAGTTAACCCCCGAGCCTGTTTTTCAGACCTCATGCTCGAAAATGACATTCTCAGAACAAATGACTACAACTTCACTTCTAAAAGGGGTAAATTAATAATATTTGTTCTCAAAGCAATGATAAACCTGTGAGTTGGATGTAGAAAAGTCAGAATCAATATAGAATTATTTTTTTAAAAGTAAATTCAGATTGAACTTGTAAATTATAGTGTCCGCCCAAAAAACAAACATTACTTGAATGATGGGATAGTAGACTAAAAGCTTTAGGAATCCAAACTATAACATATAATAAGTACCCTGTATCAAGATTGATGCAAAACAAGTGACATTTGACCTTTTTAGAGAGATTTAGAAAAAACAACCCACTTCTGGGGTCATTTGGGTGCATTTTCCATCTATGGAACCCATTGGTCGATGTTGATGATTGACATCTATTTTGAACTGTTAGAGCCAATAGAATCGAGGGGAAGTTCCTAAAATCCATCTAAACATTGCCCATTGGTGAATGAGTGATGCATAGCCAGAATGCCCAAAACCGGAAGCTGGGTTGTAGCTCTATGCTAATAACAGCTAATATGAAATCTCCGTTTTTGACAAAAATGGATTGATGGATTATCAGTAATCATTTCAAAGTGACACAGACACATTGGATTAACCTATGGATTAACCTTCAGCAGCGTTGTTATCGTTTTAATGCCATTAAAGACATCTTCTGATCAGACAACAACAGAGGTAAGCCATTTTCCCGTTTTTGCTACCTAGTGCCACGTGTTTTGATGTCTGTTTTTGTTTATAAATTCACGAGTTCTTATCATTGAGTGATTATATAGATACCTATCGATTATGTGTCTTCTCACGATGCTAATCGATATGTTGGATGTGCAGTTACGATAAGTAATAAGGGTGTTATACCGTCTTTTCTGTGCAGTAATGCATTAGCATTTTTCCGCTCGTGCTAATTCATAGGCTCAGCGCTAGCTTTGTGTTTGCAAAAATAAATAAAAATGATCAGTTAGCTGAGTTTCTTCCCGTTACATGGATATAAAACCCTCAGACACTTTTGCTTGCAGATTTTGTGGTTTCGGCCCCTTTGGCGGGTCCGTGGGGCTTAAGCGGTTAAACATCTGATGATGTCACACATTTCTCAAGTTCATATCAAATAAGAAATATTTAAAGCAAATCAACTTGTTCTATTACCTGACCATTCAACTTAAGGCTGATTTGATTGCTCACTTTCCTTTTGGTAAAGAAAACTATTTTTGTTTTCCCTACTGAAAACCTAATACCCCATTCCAGTGCCCAAGCTTCAACCTTTTCAATAGCCTGCTGTACTTTTTTAACAATACATTCAACATTTCGCCCCCTTTTCCACATCACTCCATCATCATGCAGTAACAGTCTCTGTCCACTAGGCGTCAGCATTGCGCCTCTGAAGCTGCTGACTCTGCACTAGAAGAAAAATGCATCAAACCCGGAAGCGTTCCTGAATCGCCCGTACTGCTATTCATTCAGGCTGCTGAGATTTACATCAGTTACTGTTAACATATCCGTTCTTATCGAGCGCCTGATATAGTCTCTTGTAGATAGATTAAAGAAGAGCAAGCATGGCTGGTCGGCTACCGGCTTGTGTTGTTGACTGTGGCACGGGGTAAGTGACAACAATAGAAGGCTAGCTAGCTTTAGCCTGCTTTTCATAAGCGGCTGTCAAACTTCCAGCTAACGCCCCGTCTAGCTGAGTAGCCCGAACGATGCTAATGTTACTTACGTCTATTTACTATTTTATTCTAACATTGCCTTTAGAGACGGGGTTGGTGCTGCGAAGTTGCAAGCCAAAATGCCTGCCTGTGTTATTTTTAATGCTTTTAATCTCAATGCTACGTTATCGTTGCAGTTAGCTGCTACTAGCTACCGAAGCTAATAGTAACTTCCTGGACAATCCTCATAGCAGAAAGCATTTATCCAGATTATTTGGGTTGTAACTGCATCTGTAGTTTCCAGAAAACACTTTAACTATATTAATGAGCTGTAACCAAAGCATTATCCTCCTTCTCTTTCTTTTTTAGGTACACAAAGCTTGGTTATGCAGGGAATACAGAACCACAGTTCATCATACCTTCATGTAAGTAAATGAGAAAATAACCGGAATTACATTTTATCAAATAATTGTTATTTTAGCTGGATCTGATTATAAATGGACTATAAGTATAGCCTACTAATGTATTTATTATTTATATTAATATGTATACAATGTCTGTTAATCAATAGAAACATAATAAAGGTTTTTTCTTTGAACTACTTGGCTTGAAAAGGGGACACATCTTTGTAACCCGCTTTAAAAGAGTCACAGAAAGAGCTAACAGATGAACACATGTCTAGTTGATTCGGCATATCATGTGAACCTGTTGTTAAAATATAGAACAATTCCAGGATTATTATTTAAATGTGTATAATCATCTCCAGGTATCGCAATCAAAGAATCAGCCAAGGTTGGAGACCAGGCCCAGCGAAGGATGATGAAGGGAGTCGATGACCTGGACTTCTTCATCGGGGACGAAGCCATCGACAAACCATCATATGCAACAAAGGTAGACGGGACATTTCAAATGAGCCAGAATGGATGCTTCTGTTGTGAAGCGGTTTGATTTAGACATGTTATCCTTTTTATTCCCAGTGGCCCATCCGTCACGGAATAGTGGAGGACTGGGACCTGATGGAGAGATTCATGGAGCAGATCATCTTCAAGTATCTGCGGGCAGAACCTGAAGACCACTACTTTCTTTTGGTAAGACCAACAATGATATAGTCCTTTAACGTAGAACAGTGTCAAAGTCATTTGGTATTTACATCAGTATTCTCTCTCTCTCTGTAGACGGAGCCTCCCCTCAACACACCAGAAAACAGAGAGTACACAGCAGAGATCATGTTCGAGTCCTTCAATGTCCCGGGTCTCTACATTGCTGTTCAGGTAAGTCACAAACATGAACTAACACATGACGTCAGCCACATTGCTAACAGCCAATCAGTATTTACTTCCTGATAAGGCATCCAGCATTACGCATATAGAGAATAGGGCTGCACGATTTGGGGAAATAATGTAATTGTGATTTTTCAGACAGATATTGCGATTTGCGATATTTGTTTTTAAGCAACCCAACGGAAGTTTACTGTAAAATGCGGCCATATCTCTGGCTAGGAAGGTCGTATCAACGTGCTCCCGTCTCTAGCACCCCCGCAGCCCAAGCTACGAGTGAAAGAACTCAACTTACATGAGTTAAGATTCACCCTGTAATAGATGTAAAACATGTGATGGAGCATTACTAACCTGACTCAGATTCAAAAATACTTGGCAGGTGATCAATCTGTCTATCACCTACTATCATGGGCCACTTCTGATTGGTTAACAATGGCTGGTACATGTGGAGCACAGCACTTCTGATTGGTGACTGACACACAAGAAGAACAAACAAATCGTTCAGCCCTAATAGAGAACCACTCTTTGCAAATGTGAAAGCAGACTTGTGGGTTCTAGATAGAATTGGACTTGACTCTCAGAATGTGTTGTGATTCAGACGTTCAATGGGGAACTGCAGATTTCCACTTCTTCTTTTTCAGTTTCACAGTGTGATTTTTAAGATGGTTAAAGTTCTGCAGAGTGTAGTCATTCGGCATTTCTATTAACTGTTTCCACACTTTGTGCAATATATGCTTTATTTTTCTATTTATTGACTATTTTTAAACAGTACCAGCTACTTCTATAGTTGTATATGATCACCTTTTAGAAACATATACTGCTACTTAGTTTTGTTTACCATGGTATACTTATCTGCTATTTTGTTTTATAATGTGTGCTTACCTTTTTATGTAAGTCTATTTTTTTTGTAACTTGTAAATCTGCACTATGCTTCTGGTGTTGTTGTACCGTGAATGTCCCCGTTGCGGGACAAATAATTCTGATTCTGATGAACCAACACATAATGATTTAAAATATACATATTTTAAAAAGTAATTTTCTGCTTCAGGCTGTCCTGGCACTGGCTGCCTCCTGGACATCCAGACAGGTGGGGGAGCGGACGCTGACTGGGACGGTGATTGACAGCGGAGACGGAGTCACACACGTCATCCCAGTGGTGAGTGGTGCTCTTTTAGGGATTATCTTTGATCCCACTAACCTTAAACTAATGCATGTTTGTGTTCCAGGCTGAAGGCTACGTCATTGGTAGCTGCATCAAGCACATCCCCATCGCTGGCAGAGACATCACGTACTTCACCCAACAGCTGCTGAGGGAGCGGGAGGTGGGGATACCTCCAGAACAATCCCTGGAGACGGCTAAAGCTGTCAAGGTCAGTGTTTCTGCATTTAATAGAACTTTTAAAATGTTAAAAAGAAAACGGAGATGGCCCCAAGTGCTTACATTTAAGTGTAAATATTTGATGTTTCAAAGTAAAGTGGCAAGATGGGAGGAATATCTAATGTTGAGTGTGGCTGTTAAACTCTTAAAGTGATACTCACCTAAATCTATCCTACATTTAAAATGTGTGTCTCTCACAAAATTCCTACCCGATGCAGCTATGTATAAAAGTGTTGACTCCACAGGTCATCAAAGGTCAAACAGAGCATGACTCAAAATGCAAGACTGACTGCAATAGGTCTGAAGCAGCACCCTCAATAGATATTAATGGTTGTGTTAAGACTTCGATGTCCCTATCATGTATTTCTCAGATAGGCCACTAGAGGGCAGCGCCGCAGCCAAAGCATATCTCTCACCTTGACTGACAGATCATTCCCAGCAGATATTTCACATGTATTAATGGTTTTGTTTTTCAGGAGCGGTACAGCTACGTGTGCCCTGACCTGGTTAAGGAGTTCAACAAGTATGACACAGACGGCTCCAAGTGGATCAAACAGTACACCGGCATCAACTCCATCTCAAAGAAAGAGTTCACCATCGATGTTGGCTACGAGCGCTTCCTGGGGCCCGAGATCTTCTTCCACCCTGAGGTATAACACGAACAAAAAATGATTTAAAATAAGCAGAATTGTTGCTGATGTGCAAATCTCTAATTTACGTTTTCTGCTATTTTGTCTCGTCCAGTTCGCTAACCCAGACTTCACCCAGCCGATCTCAGAGGTGGTGGACGAAGTGATCCAGAACTGCCCAATCGATGTCAGACGTCCTCTGTACAAGGTGCAGGAACACGCCTCCAGCTGCTACAGTTCCTATGTCTGTTTAAGTCTGCTTTATGTAACATCTCCACCTCCCTGTGTTGCAGAACATCGTGCTGTCCGGAGGCTCCACCATGTTCAGGGACTTCGGCAGACGCATGCAGAGGGACCTGAAGAGGACTGTGGACGCACGGCTGAAGATGAGTGAGGAGCTGAGCGGCGGCAAGTTGAAGGTGAGGACACATGACGTCTTTTGTAATGCATTAAAGGTCTCCTATCATGCAAAATGCACTTGTTGATGTCTTTTATACATAAATATGTGTCCGCGGTGTGTCAGGGAACTCACAAAGTGTCAGAAAACAAAACCCTCTCTCTTTCCCTCTGTACCCAAATCTCTAAAAACGGAGCTGATCCAGATTTGCGTCCGATATGACGTAATATCAGAAATGTGAGCTGGCTTTACGCCCACGGCCCTATCAGAAACGTCGCTATCAGAAACAATGCACAACGTGTTTTGGAAGTAATATGGTCTTTGTTTACATTAGCAAGCATCGCTAACACAGAGCTAACCTGTACTGGAGAGAGTATGTGTACAAAAGCAGGATATAGAAAGGAACTCACCTTGTGGTAAACCTGAGGGAGAAAAAGCATTTGAGCTCCATACTGTTTCAGAAAGAATCCTTGATGTGGTTTGGAACATGATATGGCGTTTCATCACGGCAGCATTTAGCTGTGTCTGCCGGTAGACATCTCTCTCTTCTCTATGGAGCTCACAGTGCTCCAAAGGGGGCGGGGCCAGCAGCTACTGACCCAGAATCAGCAGTTCTCTAACAGGGCTGAAATGGAGGGATATGAGGGATGTCTAAAATGCATGATCCGTTTGGTATTTTGAGCAAAACACATCATAGACATGTTTTTTCTATATATCTGAGACCCATCATATATGCCTACAAATAGCATGATGGGAGACCTTTTAAGAGAAGTTTTTATAAACCCTGCATATATAGCCAGAATGTTTTTCAGGGAAGCTTACAGGAAGTGGTGTTTTTTATTATTGAGTTATTTTTCTGTTTTGCAGCCCAAGCCCATCGATGTGCAAGTCATCACTCATCACATGCAGAGGTACGCCGTGTGGTTCGGAGGATCAATGCTGGCATCTACTGTGAGTATCAAATCAGTTTTTAGAGCTGTTCTAACACATAATCATCCCTCCTGCTGCGTCAGGTTTCAGGAATGAATTGAAACTGTTACACCATTGAGAGTTCCACTTGAACAAAATAAAGAGTAAATGTTTTTTCCATATAGTCTATTCAACCAAAACACAGCACATATAGAGAGGCGAAGTCCCTCCCTTTCCGGGGGAGCTCCATGGGACCTTATTTCTGAAAAAGTATGTATTGAAGTCAATGGAGAGAGAAAGATTATCTTTCGATCCCGTTTGAATTGTGCCACGAATTACACATATGATGTTTGTCAATTTAAAAGATCATTTTGCAGGTAAAAAAAATAAAAATGTGTCGTAAAACTGCGAAATAACACTTTTTTTGTGTGAAACCGCTCAATGAACTACATCTCCCGTCTCGCACCACACACCAAGACGGCCGTCACGTTGGCACATTTCACTTCTTTCTTTCAGAATGAGGTGAAAAGAATTAAAAGAGGTGAAAATCACTCCAAGTCTGGGCATGTTGAGAGCTGTACATACACACAAGGGGAGTTAGTCGGTTCCGTAAGAGCCAGCATGCGGGACCGGGGTTCTGGGATTTGTAGTCTTTCTAGTTGCGTATTTTTCATAGTCTTATATTTCAACTGTTTTACGACAAACTGTGACTTTTTTGTCATGGAAAAGATTTGTTAAGATTGACAAACATCATATGTGTAATTCGTGGCACAATTAAAACGGGATCGAAATATACGTTTTCTCTCCCCATTGACTTCAATACATAGTTTTTCCGAAATAAGGTCCCATGGGTCGGAGGTAGATGGGCGGGACTTCGCCTCTCTATTGTCTTTTAGTTTTTAAATCCACAACATGTACTAACCAGGATCTTTTGTGTTTCTGCAGCCTGAGTTTTACCAAGTGTGCCACACCAAGAAAGACTACGAGGAGATTGGCCCGTCTATCTGCCGCCACAACCCCGTGTTCGGAGTCATGTCTTAGGAGGAGGAGGAGGAGGAGGAGGGGGGGGGGGAGCGCGCGCATTCAGCGGAGGCCGAGGAGTAACGGAGGAAGCTCCGCGAGACCTCACATGCTGTGGAAGTCCCATGAGCCTTTGCACGGATGCTCCGACAGACCTGTTCATTCGGATAAAGCCACAGTGGACCAAACTAAAATGGAGGCAAGATCCTCACAAATCCGAGGAAAAGTGGAGACTCAGCTCAAAGGATCCTCTTAAAAAAATGTTTACTGCAAGTAGGTTAATAATAGGTGATAAATCTTTCATTTCTGCGTGCCTGGTATATGTACTTATAATATCCTCACAGGGTTGTAATATGTAATTAATCAACATGAGTCCTGCACTTCTGTGGGTTCTTGCTCTGTGTTATATACTCTAAGGGTTTGTTTGAAAAAGCAGCCCATGCTTAGGTAGTTCATTTTCCACAAATATCATTGAATAAAACAGCTTTTTGATCATGAAGGCATAAAACAAGTGCAAACACAACAAACAATCACCGGACTTTCTCACCATTCCTGATGTTTTTTCCTTTTTATGTGTCTGTTTTTTTTTTTTTATGTCCCTCAGTACCTGGAAAATTAGAATCTAGATTATTAAAGAAAAAATCAGGCATTTCAAAAAATATTAATCGGTTCAAATAATTTCTCCCCGGGTTACACTGATGTCGTCTTTTCACCTGCAGCATTGTGACATATAGTCGCCACTTTCCTTTTACCTTTTTTTATTTGTATTACTCATCTCTCGACCAACCTGTCTTGGAACAAAAAAGTTGTATTAATATATGAACATGCGGTTTGAGTGACTGTTGTTGGACCATCACTGTTGCCTAGATCTCAGTTATACTGGATAGCCTTGTACTGTACCAAATCTGGATTTCAATGCTGGCATAACAATAAATGCCAAGGAGATATTTCTACAGTTGTGATTTCTGATTTTATTTTATGAATTGTATCTGAGGAAACATCATTGCCTCTATTCTTAACACAGCTATATCTGTATGAGACACTGTAGCTACATTCATTCAAACTGACCAACGCATTAGGCATAAGTTAGTTTTCACTGAACCTTTTCCATGCATCTGATTGGTCAGGAGGAGCGATGTCCAGAGGTATGTCATGGTGGTACATTTTTATTTGCAGCAGGAGAGTAATGGACACATTGCTTTTGACGCCATTTAGTAAGAAAGTGTCTATTCTATTTGAAAATGAAAGAAGATGTGATATGCAGATAGACTCCTTTGAAACTAAAGTGTGGATCTATCTGTTATTCTGCCTGAAAAGACACCTGCTCAGGTTAAAGCTGGGTTGGAGCTTTGATAGAAGCTTACTAATTCACATCGACCAATAAGAATGGTAAATTGAATTAGTCCCGCCCCCTCGGTAAAGGTGTTATTAGTCCCGCTTTAACAGGTTTTTTTTACAAGAGGGAATCTTTAAATCCTCTTCAACCCACTCCACTTTGGAAATGCTAATCCCGATTCCTTACTCATGTTCAGCTACAGATTAAGTCTGATTCAAAACTTGATTATATTTCACATCATTAATCAAAATCTGTAAAGTAACTAAAGGGATTAAATACATGTGGTGGAGTAAACGTGCACCATTTACCTAAGAATTGTAGTGGAGTAGAAGTACAAAGTAGCATAAAATGTACTTAGTTACTTCCCACATTTGACCTACAAACTACCTCCAGGTGCTTCTAATTGTGAAAACTCAACCAGCATGGCGGAAGTAAAGGTTAAAATCACGGTCTTAATATTTCAAAAATAAAAGCATGCAACAGGAAGTAAAACCAGTTCAAATTAACTCAATGCATAATTTCAAAATAACAGCACCAAATAAAATCTCAGTACAAAGTATAAAACCCACACATAAAAACTGCGCAATACAAACTAATACTAATACTATTAATAATAACAAAATACTTCGCCATGTGACAAATGCACCGTAACGCGTTTTGCCACCCAGAACTTAAGCGGAGTACGAAACAGTTCCTACCCGGACCTATAACTTGACGCACATTTAAACATGGCGGCTAACATAGAGAAATTTTTTCAGGATTTTATACTGAATAAAATCAGAGAGATTGAAGACCAGAATGAAGACAAAACGTATGTGCATGCTGTATTTTGGTTGTGTTTTAGTAACGGTTAAATAGCATCCTGTAGCTGCTGTACAGCGCTAAGCTAACATGCTACCGTTACAGCGGCCGGCTGCTGCTCTAGTTACAGCATAAACAATGCACAGGAGCTAATGCTATGCTAATTAGACACCTATGTTGGGTTACTCAAGGAAAACAACAAAAGTATATGTATCTAAATATACTTAAAGTACCAAACGTAGAGTAGTCATTGTGCAGATTGGTCAGAATATTATATATGACATGTTTTATAATTATTGATCATTAAAGTGTTATCAAAGGTGCTGCTAGTTTTAATGACTTTGTAAACTGCAGGGCAGCTTGTGAATTTTGTAGTAGCAACACATTGAATTACTCTAGTAACTGTACTTAGTTACTTTACAACACTGGATTCTGTGTCAACAAGCTTACCTACAACGTGGATGATTGGCTGTCAACATGCTTCCTTAGAGAGGAATACATGCATAACTTCATCAACTATTCGTGTAAAGATATACTTTTTAAAACTCCAGGCATTCGACTTTCTGAGCAGTTAGCCCATATGCTAAAGCTGTTATATTATGATAAATCCAATCTTGTCAGATAGTGTCTAATCTGGGATTAAGTCATCAAATCTATTAAGTAAACTCTTCTTGAGACAGGCCTCTTAAGTCACTATTAGATATCCTGTTATTGGACATTTAAAAAGAATGCTGTGTTGGATAGTGTTAACAGATGCAACTAAATCATATATTTTTTTCTGTGTGTCCATTAGTTCCCCTGAAGGAGTGGGAGATGGCACTGAACAGTTCGGAGCAGAACAAGAGTCTTCAGAGAGAGACAAACAGGACAATTTAAAGTGCAGCGGCTCACCAAAGAAACACAAGAAGCACAAAAAACACAAAAGTAAGAAGAAGAGGAAGTACCGTGAGAAGGAGGAGAGCAGCTCCGAGTCCGGGCCGGAGGAGGACGGAGGAACCAAACTCCAGCCAAGGTCAGAAGAAACGTTTTGATAACACTTCCATGAATTCACCTTTATATGAAGTAAGCCCACCTCTGATGGCTGATTAATTATAGTCATTACTGTAGGGATGGGCATCGTTAAGGTTTTAACGGTACTACTACTTTTATCGATACCGCTTATCGATCCGGTTTTTTAACGGTACTCTTATTGGTTCTTTTGGAGAAAAAAACAAGGTAAATTAACTAAACAAATTGTGAACAAAACTAACATTGCATTTTATTTAAATTAAATACATAATATTTCACATCAAAAGAAACAACAATGTTTTAACAAATCGTATTAAATAATCTGATGACATAACTGTAAACAGAATAGCTGAAACTTTAACAAAATAAATAACTCGGTTACCTCTAATCATTAACCCATGTTTGTATAATGTAGTTAACTCTGTGTGTTGCTACTAGCATACGTAATACCTGACGTGGAAACGTTACTCGTGGATGGGGCTACTAGAAAGACAGTCGTACCCGGTGCATTTCTCCGTCTGGATGTGGTGCACTTTAACAAGATGTTTAGACAAATTGCTCGTGTTGCCGCCCTTACATGCTAAACTCTTATTGCACTTTTGGTAACGAGCATTGTCCACATCGAGACGGGTAACGTTTAACCACACCTCGGAGTGCGTTCTCTCCGCCATCTCCTCCGTGTCTGTGTGTGTGTTGCTGCATGTAGCAGCTGCATGTGTGTGTGTTGCTGCTTGTAGCCGCTGCGTGTGTGTAAACTGCCCCGCCCCCTCGCACACAGACAGGAGAGAGATCTCTCGTCAGGATTGGAAAGATCGAAAATACAACAAATAATTATAGACGCATTTTGCAGTCTTGTTGCGTATTAAAAATGGAGTTGGCGACACTAAAACTGCAATATAATGTTTGTGTAGCAATAATACATATGACATATCTTTTTTACATGTCTCCAGTACCGATAAAAAGACCGATAACGTCGGAGCTTAACGGTACTACGGTCTTTAATCATTCAGCCCCGTGCCTGTGTAATACCGGGGCTCGGGACCCATCCCTAGTCACAGATAAGAGCACTAAAACCTGTGCAAGTAAACACAAATGACAGTTCTTTAAACAACACACAGCTGATGTTATTTTTAATCTCAAAGTTATTCTAGCATAGTGTAGTGGTCCTAACCTGTAAACCATACTTTAGTTATAAAATATAAGATAGGACTTTATTTATCCCGAAGGAAATAGTTGTGCCAGAGTTACAAAAATGCAATAAACACAGCAGCATAATAATAAAACTGCAGTAAAGAGAGCAATTAAATAACTACAGGAAACATAGACAGTCAAACAATTCATGTAAAAATCAGTTCAGTGATGAGCAGTATTGAGTAGTGCAAAACAACCTAGTGGCAGGTACGTAATTGCAACGTTATGTAGACTTAATTTTGTATTTAAGTTTATAATTCATTAGTTAGTCATGTTCGATCTACGGTAGTTACACTCTGGGATATTATCTGCGACTGGACCTGACCCTTTTTTTAAATGTTCCTAACCCAGGGTTGTATCTTTGTTTCGCAGAAAAGGGACGCCAACAGAGGCAGACAAGGAGCAAGGTAAGTCTCTAATCATTTAAATGTCCATCATGCATACAAACATGTGTTGACCAGCTGTGCTCACCACTCTATATTTTACATATCAAGTGTCAAATTCCCTTTTCATGGAGAATTTGATACAGTGTTGATATGTTCGATTAGTTATCATGTTATGTGTCTTATCAAACCAACCACCTCTTGAAGGGATAGTTTGGAAGTGTAGCTGTATGAGGTGCTTATCAAAGTCAGTGTGTTACCCGCAGTGGGGGGGGGGGGGGTCAGCACCCCCACACGTTGCAGAATCAGCACAGAGGTTAAGCAATGTACTGCTTTGGAAGTGGGGAGCAATCAAATGTATTCAAGCCAAATTAAAGGAAGACTAAAATAATGAATATTCAAGTGTACACCATTTTTAGCACATGTTCACGGTTTACCGGTACGCCAAACAGCCCTTTCTGCTGCCTCCATCGTCTGACTTTGGTGAATCCATCTAACATTTCATACACTACGGTCACACAAATAACACAGACAACACATGTAGGCATCAGCCGGCCAGGAACTCCTGTGTTCTGTGAATGATAATAGAGTTTATTTCAAAAGGTGCCTGTTGGATTTAAAGGGCACATTTGCTAAATATAACATACACTACAACTGATTAGCTTTTACCTTAGAGGAGCTAAAATATGTCTTGCCGCTGCCCCCGTCCATAGTAAGTGTACAGTGCTTTGCTTCTGTGCAGTAACTGCATTGACTATGCATAAGTACCTCATCTCCTTATTCAAACGGTCCCTTTAAGACACACACACAGTAATTCCCGTCGTACGAAACATGCTGTACTGGCACAGAGCTGCTGCACTGTGTGTCCAGGTGAGGAAGACCAGAACAAGTCCAGAGGCCACAAGCGGCACTCATCGGGGAAGAAGAAGAAGAAGAAGAAAAAGAAAAAGAAAAAAAAGAAGAGAAGCAGGAAAGATGACGACAACTCCTCAGATTCAGAAGTGGTGTCCAAGCAGAGGGAAGGGGGTCGAAGTGTGTCACCAAGGCGACGAGTGGAGCTGCCTGATATTATTCCTAAACAGGTAAACATGTTGATATCACATACAGACTTCATCAATTAGGGTTTAAAACCTTAAACATAAGTATAAGAGCTTTGTGTAATTGGACCGCTAGCTTAAAAATCATTTGAATTTAGAAGGATTCACACATTTCTGGTGCCTGATTAAAGATGTCACAAAGTAAATGTAAAGAATTCTGGGGGGAAAAAAACGACCTTTCTTTAGGAGTACACTTTTGTTCTGGATAATAGCCAGCCAGTAGCTATAATGCTGATCTTAAGACTTAAACCAAGTGTTATATATGGTCTTGTTGGTGGAACGAGTGTGTGACAAACGTCTCCCTTCTTTACAGGACAGTTCCAAAAAAGCACTAGGAGGTCAGGAGAGCCTCGGCAGGAGGAGTTCTCGTTCCCGGTCACGCTCACATTCCCGTTCACATTCCCGTTCCGTGAGGAGGAACTTCCGCTCCAGACACCACCGGCCCAGATCCAGGACCAGCCCCCCGTCCAGTCCACACCGCCATAGGACCCGGTCCAGGTGCGGATGACCTAACCTTTCATCTTCCTGCCATGTTGTCTAATGTCATTTCTTTATTTCCCTCCAAGTCAGTACATCATGTGTTGATCTCAACTTGCCAAACGTTATAGAATAGTGAAGATTCATTTATTTTAAGGTCATTTTTTCACCACCGTTGTGCTATGTTATGCATAACGCATACCATAACACAACGGTGGTGAAAAGATGTACCGGTTAAAACTCCAAGTGGCGATGAGGTCTTAAAATGTATGGAAAGGGTCTTAAAAAAGGTCTTAAAAGGTATTACATTTGACTTCAGGATTCCTGCATAGACCCTGTTATATGAATAGAACAATAATGTCATTGTTAGCTAATGAATGTTTCCATGGTGAACAACGGCAACATGACAACGTTTTCATTGGTCCCTCTTCTTTAGAGAAGACCAGGAAATGATGGATACACGGATCGTGTTCAAATCAATAGGCACGCAATGACTCTAAATAATAATGATCATGCCACCAAACACACATTCAAACTAAAGGAACCAGCCTGTTTGGAACATGTAAGAAGTAGAAAGTACAGGTATTTGGGTTCAACATGTAAGAAGTAGAAAGTACAGGTATTTGGGTTCAACATGTAAGAAGTAGAAAGTACAGGTATTTG
>CALSBZ010038949.1:81830-115480 GCA_943591055.1 Gobionotothen gibberifrons | reverse complement strand
TAGATGGAGAGAGAGATAGATAGATAGTTATAGATGGAGAGAGAGATTTGTACCTAAACAAAACACAAGTCTAACACCAAGCGTTTAAATCAGCACTGGTAGCGATATTTTATACTTCATGCTATCTGCACAAACTATATCATATGCAAAGCTGAGAGTCCACAGATTCTATTGGTATAAGTTTCATCCCTGTGCGATCAAAACTCACTGTTCTGTATGATGAATAAAAGAACATTGTACCTTGAAAATTTGACCCGTTGGCGGTTTTAGTGTTAAGGGGTTGTTTAATTGATTTTAGGCTTATTAGCCGCCAATAATGGCGGTTAATAATGTGAAGTTCATTTCTTATTCAGTGTACTAAGGGTTCTTGTATTTAAAATACAAATGTCTTCTGTATATTTGGAGAATTTGTTTATTTATATAATGTATTTTTGACCTTTTTCAAAAAACATTTTAATCATCCAGAATTTTTTATATTGTTTATATTTGATATAATATTAAAAAAAAATGTAAACTCCACTTTTTAAGTATTTGAATGTTGAGCACACGGGTCCTGTAACACAAATTATTTCCCAATTTGGGATTAATAAAGTATTTATCTATCTAATTTTCCACTCCAGTATAAAAGTCTGAGGTTGAGACTTAATGTTGTTTACATTTGCATTGTTTAAATGTGCATAGTGCTCACAAAGGTTCCCTGTGGAGCATGTAGCAACACGTGGAACTGTTAAACCCTTGTGTGGCGGACACTAAAATTGCTTTGTGTTTTTCAGAAATGCAAGATGATCGTGGACAGTAAAGGAGAGCTGCCGGTGGCGATACCACATGTGTCCGATGAAGAGGATGATGGGAAACCTTTCGGAGGGTCAGCACTTCGAGAACAGAAGGCCATCAGCTTCAGCATCAACGTAACAATTCACTGTTCTATATGTTCGCATTTCCTATGAAAAGGAAGTTTCTCTGGTTGTAAATGTATTCAAATGTGTGGTCAAGACGTTTAAAACATATAATGCCTCATTTTTGCATAATATTGCCGTATTATTACCCCTATCTTTCCCATTACATTGCAAATATATATATCACAATGACATCACTCCCTAATTGTAAAGTGAAAGGCATGTTCTTCCCCATTATTGCAATATATATAATGTTATTGTTAGATTCCACTTTGAAGGGAATTTAAAAGAAAGCACATTAAGCAAACACGAATGCTCACACAAGATATAACTTCATTTATGAAGCAAGACAGAGAGGTCAGCTGTCAGTGTCAAGACAGCTCTTCATTTAACACTGACAGACGTTTGAAGTTATTCTGCAGAACAGGAGATGTTTCAAGCGACATTGTTGACTTTTTTGTAACATAATTACATGTATTTAGCCACTTTTCATTAAGAGTAAGTCGGCCAACACAACAGTTTTAGAACAAAGTATTTCAAATCAATCATGTACAGCAGAGCCAGATGTTAAATGTGTCAGAATGCCTAACACTCTTTTTCCAACGTGGATGTATGTGTAGTTACAAAGCCAAACACTGTGTGGAAATGACTGCTACCTTCCAATATATTTCATGTTAGTGACAGCCATCCAAACATCGAATCCCTTTCAAAGAAACAAGTTGCCTGTGGTCAGTTTGACTCGTGGACAGGTTATTTTCAGCAGTGAGGTACCTGCAGTGTGTGTAATGTATACTCAGTACTGATGATGTAACTCATTGGATGAAACAAAGACAGTTAACATTTTATCCCCCCCCCCCCTCCCCAGAACGCCACAGTGCGTCCAGCAGTGCGCAGTGACGCGGGAATGGCCAAGGAGTTTCCCGTGTCCTCAGGGTGCCAACATCGGAAGAAGGTTAGATTTTAGACATTAGATTTGATCTCATAACAGTATATAAAAGTCTAGGTAAAACAATGTCCTGATGCTTTGTGGGTAATCTAATGTGTGCCTCTCATTAGGAGGGCGAGGGACTTGGGGCCTACGGAGAATGGGTTCCTGTGGACAAGGCATCAGAGAAAGCTGCAGCTGCCTCCAGAAAGGCCCTGACCACCGTTTCCAAGGCAACAGCATCCCCATCATCGTCATCAGCTGACCCGGCGACAGCAGCAGAGTCAGCAGAGGCGGGGGAGCAGAGTGTGACAGATTCTGACAGCGTGTTCCCTGACCCCCTGCTGCAGGTGTGTGTATAAGATATACAATATACTGTGTGTACATTTGAAAACATTTTGTATTATAAGCAGACAGGTACTACTGCATTTTGTTTACCTCACTCTGTAGCAGTGAGTCTGAGGCACATGGTAACTAGGGAAAGATCAGAAGACAGTTTAACTAGGAAAACACTGTTTTACTCAAGACTCAAGAATGAGAGTACGTTTTACCAGACTACTTATCTATAATGTGGGAAATATGATACTGTGCTATAATAATTCTCTGAAGGGAGAGCTTGCGTTTAATTTGCCTTGTTCAACGTCATTCACAAAAAAAACATTCAGTGTTTGTCAATGCTTTAAAAAAGTAGTTTTCTAGGTTATGTTAGTTGATCAAATGCTTTTACCCGTTCAAAGAATGACCGATTTTCTACACTTTCAGTTTCCAATCATATACTATTACATTATATTATTATATATATCATTTATTTTATTTTATGAATTTCACATTCTTAACAGACTGACCCTCTTTCTCCCACTCGTGCTGTTTGTCTCTCCCCTTCCCTCTCTCTGTAGCCAGTAGATATCTCTCAGGCTGTGACAGACAGAATCAAAGCTCAGAGGCGATTGGCTGAGAACCCCTATGATGTCAATGCCATCTGCATGCTCAGCCGGGCACAAGAGCAGGTAAAATATGGAGTACACACACTCATATAACTAACATTTAATAACATTCAAGTACGATTAATGGTAAACAACGAGTGTTGGCAAAGCAGAACAACATAATGACTAAAGAAACACAAACCATGAGTCGATAGCAGGATAATCTCCACATTTTAACGTCACTTTATGATTTTTGAAGTAAAAAGCTAACGTTAGGCTATAAAGGAACTACAGTACGGTCACATGACTTCACGTCACCACCGCGAAGCTAAAGGCGGCTAATGTTCGGCGGGTTGACGTTTAATCGTCTCATTTAGACACTTGTTAGTAACCACCATTTTTTGTATTCACCACTGGTGTATTTACTGACGTATTTTATGTCGTAGGACCAAAACATTTTAATCTTGTGTTAACCTCTGACCTTATATCAGGATAACAACCAAAACACATTGACTTTCATCATCTTTGTGAACCATGGCTATGCTGGATGTTGGGGAATGGGGTAGGGGGGGGACCGTAATTGTACCTCATGACATGTAACCGTCATCAATTGCTTTTGTTTCCCAGACTATCTGCTTGATTAGAGTATTGGATATACCTCTGTTCTGATGGAAATGTCCTGTTTCAGGTGGATGCGTGGGCCCAATCCAACACTGTGCCTGGCCTGTTCACCGGTTCCACTGGAGCCACGGTCCTCACCTCAGAGGAGCTGTCCACCAGCGGACCACAAGCATGGCTGAAGAAAGTAAGATGTGCACTAAGAGGGCAAACACAAAACCTGACTGATGTTTAAACAAATGTATATATGTGTATCCCTGTGTGGAGGTTTCTGCCTTGCTCACCTCCACAGATGATTCTTTTGTGTCTTAATGGCGCATTTCCACTGCAGGGCCTCGCACGGCTTAGTATGGTATAGTTAGGCCTTGGTAGGCCAGGCCACTTTATGCTGCGTTTCCATTACAGTTTAGTAGCTGGGGCAGTAACTATAGTAACGCAGTGTAGGCGGAGCCGTGACGTCATCTTCAATGCGAACCACAAAACCAACATCAGCCGTTAGCTGTTAGCCCTCAGAGATCACAGCTCCTCATATCTGTTCAGAAACTAGACAGAAGTGAAACAAGTACAAACCACAGCCTGTCTGTGTCATGGTGAATACAGTCGCTGGTTTATTTATGTCTGTAGGCCGTTGTTGTGAGTGTGGACGGTCGGAGCATATACTACGTTAGCTTAGCCGATCTCCATTCAGAAAACACGCATTTTAAAAGGTGTTTCGCCTGCCGTCTGTCTGCAGACTTGTCAAAGCATTAATTGATGGTTTTTACTAACCGGTATCAGTATGTTGTTACTTCGGCATCATTTTGAAACGTGTATTACATTTAAATCACGGTCAAATATGTTCATTTTGTTTTAGTTGCCAGCGATTCTCTCACTAGTTTAGCATACTCAGCCCGGTTGTTGGCCCGGAAAGAACCTCGATTTTGGAGAGCCAGAAAACTGTGAAAAAGTACCCGCTAGCCGGAACTGCGCCTAGTGGAAACGCAACCAAAAACGGGCCGGGCACGGCACGGCACGCTTAAACCGTGCTCCGCGCTGTAGTGGAAATGCGGCAAATTATCATTCCTGCTGTTATTCACTGTCTCTGTGTGTCTGATTCAGGATCAGTTCCTCAGGGCAGCTCCAGTGTCCGGGGGGGTCGGGGAGTTCCTCATGAGAAAGATGGGCTGGAGGACAGGAGAGGGTCTCGGGAGGAACCGTGAGGGGACCGTGGAACCGATCATCATCGACTTCAAGGTCGACCGCAAAGGTGAGAGGCCCAAAACACTGGAGCAACAACCAAGTGATACACATCGATTACACACATTTGATTACAGTGTGGGCCAAATATGGTCCAAATAGGGACCCATACTCTATGGAAAGGTCCACTGAAGAATGAAGCATACATGAGATGTATTCGTTAGGGATACACTCAGATACAAGATTATGCCACCATTTATTTATCGTATCAACATTCTTAATCCAAAACAGCAAAGCAAGAGTCAATAGATTCAATAGCCTCTGTGTTTGATGTTTGTACTATGACCAAGACCAAGCAGGAGGCACATAGGGGTTAACTCTATTGGAAAACCAATAATAACACACAGTTCCTTCCCAATAACAGACCAGTAGCGTTGTACACATGACCAGAAACATTGTATAAGATCGCCCGTTTCAGAGTTCCATTTACTGCTGAGTGGAGATGCATTCATATCCAATGTGTTTGTGAGAGCAGGCGTTATATGTATGCGATGTAGGATCCTAAACTGTTTAGATTTGGTTCAGTTACAAATAGATATTTTCCATTTAGCAGAAAGCACTTCTCTCCCCCACCAGCCAATTAGAGGAACGATTCATTCCTCAATAAAGTTTCCACAACTTAATAATGTCTCCTTATTGATATGATGTGGTAAACACTTCTGTCTTTACATACATTCCATCTGCCTATTGTGAATCACATGATGTTATGTGTGGGTTTCAGGACTGGTGGCTGAAGGAGAGAAGCCCCAGAAGCAGACGGGGGGGCTCGTGGTCACCAAGGATCTGATGGGTAAAGGACACACAGCACACACTTATCACATATGAATATATCATGTGAATTATGACATGATGCATCACAGTCTTCATCAGCAAATAAAGACTACACAATAACATAAAAGATGGACGATTAGACAACTCCTAATTGCTTGATGACTTGCAGGCCTCTGTCGCAACCAGTGGCGTTTCTATATGTACAAAAGTGGTGGGGCACAAAAAACGTAGATGTTTATATAAACTTCTGCAGTGACATCCAGTGAGGTTCATGGATGGTGAGGCACTGGCACTGACTCTTCAGGTTTACAAATATTATATTTTGACCTAAATCAAAATATTCTATTATTTTAGTCTGATGCTTCGATTAATTTTAAAACATACAGTTCAAAAATGTCATTTTATCATTTAAATATTGGATTGTTCTCTCTTAGTAAGATCCCATTTCCAATAAAATGGTGGTCTTACCTTGACTTGAAGATGAAGTCCATGCTATCCCCCTCTGGACAAAAATCTCTATTACTTTTTTCTAAAAGTCCTCCTTATCTTCTTGTAGTTTCAAAAGTCAAATCTTAAATCTAATCGATAGATTTATGATTCGAAAATCATAAAAGTAGGGTAGACATGTGGATATTATCCGGCTGAACAAAACGTGCATTTATCTAACCGTTTCCCACAGTTCTTATTTCGAGCTATTTTCTAAAATCCTATGGAGAAATATCATTGTTTTTGTCGAGGGAACCCGTGCGCAGCTTACTTCCGGGTTTCCCCTGCTCTCTCTCGTCTCCTCTTCACACACTACACTTTTCGCGGCACACGTGCTTACAGCCAATCAGCTCTGAATGATGTGAGATGACGTATGGTGGGGATGGCAGCTCTATGCCCCTCTAGTCATTATTTTTTTGCCACAAACACTAAATAGGAAAATACTCTGAGCATGCGCAGTGTAGTTTTTACAGTCACCGTTCACTTTGACAGTGATAGGGAGGGCAAGATCAGGTTTTGTCCCACATTGTTCAAAACGGCTCAATAGGCACACTGTAGACACGAATTAGAAGAAAACAGACTAAAACAGCAATGTACAGACGAATCAGATGATTAAACATGATCTTAAAATATATTTTATATATTTTTTAATTAATTAATTAATTTTTAATTTATTTGTAATGATTATTTGTAATACTTTCTGCTGACACTAGGTGGGGCTGTCCCCCCCCACCTGCCCCTAATGACCAGTCGCCACTGGTCGCAACACACACTGTAGCTGTTGGTTAGTAAATCAGGTCTCCTGTAATTGTATCTTGATATGAGTTGCAGCTTTTTGAACTTAACCCGGCCTCGCCTATACTCTGCGCAGTCGTCTATCGTCCGCCAAAGTGCAATAAGGATTTCATAAATGACTTTGCTGACTTTCTGTCCGGGATCATGGTGAAATATGATCGTGTTTTGATTTGCGGAGATTTTAATGTCCATGTGTGTTGTGAGTCCAAACCTCTGGTCAGGGATTTTTTAAATCTCCTCGATTCTTTCGGTCTCATTCAGTCCGTAGCTGGCCCAACACATGAAAAAGGACACACTTTAGATTTAGTACTATCGTTTGGACTGTCTGTATCTGTGGATGAAATCTGTGTAACAACGCGTATCTCAGACCATTTACCGGTTTTGTTTACAACCTCGATCCCTTCCGCAGGAGTCGAATCACGTGCTCCTGCGCGTCGTCTGCGTTCGATTAACCCCTTGACTGCCTCACAGTTTTCTGATGTTTTTAATGTCTCCCCGATCTGTAAATTAGATGTGAACTGTGCTTTCAATGCTGATGAGCTTATCTCCATGTTTGACTCGACATGTACACTAATTTTGGATGCTGTTGCTCCTTTTACGCTTAGACGCACCAAAGTTCTCTCAGAGCCTTGGCTAAATGACTGTACTCGTGCTCTCAGACGCGCTTGCAGGCGCGCAGAGAGAAAATGGAAAAAAGACAAACTCCATGTCTCCTTAGAAATCCTCCTTGTCTTTCCGACTACCAGACAGCAGTCAAAGCAGCCAAAACAGAGCACATCTCGCTGTTAATCTCCAAAAACAGCCATAAACCTCAGGTTCTTTTTAATGTCCTCAACTCCATTATTAATCCCTGTGATGCTTCTCCTATTGTGCCATCGACCACTCTCTGTGATAAGTTCCTCACGTTTTTTATCGAAAAAGTATCTGCTCTTAGGCTAGCCCACACTAGTGCTAACCCAGATCCTGCCCCCTTTCTGTGCCCTGCTGTCCTCGACCACTTTGAGCCTGTGTCCCTCTCCTCTCTCTCGGATGTGGTCATGCACCTGCGGCCGACAAACTGCAGCTTAGATAGCATTCCCTCTCGCCTTCTCAGAGATGTTTTTAATTCAGTTGGAGCAAGTATTTTATTACTTATAAATACCTCTCTTGGCTCAGGATGTGTCCCAGCTGCCTTCAAACATGCCGTGGTAAAGCCACTACTTAAAAAGAAAAATCTCGACCCTTCCATTCTCGGAAATTTTAGGCCCATCTCCCAGCTACCCTTTTTATCCAAAGTTCTGGAGCGAGTAGTCTATGCCCAGCTGCAGTCTTTTTTAACTACGCATGGAATCCATGAAAAGTTTCAGTCGGGCTTTAAACCCATGCATAGCACTGAAACAGCCCTTTTTAAGAGTTTTTAATGATCTGCTCCTAGCCGCCGACTCAGGTACCCCAGCTGTCTTGGTGCTGTTAGACCTGACAGCTGCCTTTGACACAGTGGACCATAGCATCCTGTTGTCACGGCTTGAACAGTCCGCTGGCATCACAGGCTCTGCCCTTGCATGGTTCAGGTCCTACCTGACAGACCGTAGCTTTGCAGTGCAGTTAGGTGCCTTCTCCTCTGCCAAAGCCCCTCTTACCTGTGGGGTTCCCCAAGGCTCGATTCTGGGCCCCATCCTGTTTTTACTTTACATGCTTCCCCTGGGTTCAATCCTCAAAAAACACAATGTCGCCTTCCACTGTTATGCAGATGATGTCCAAATATATCTACCTCTCAATTCCAATAAAAACTCGTTACAGCTACTGATGGACTGCTTGACAGAGGTCAAATCCTGGCTGAGCCAAAATTTCCTCACCCTCAATGAGAGCAAAACTGAGGTCATCTTTTTTGGACCTCAATCTCCAGCCTCCCCAGCTGATACTCTGGGCTCCCTCAAAAAAAACATCCTCCCCTCTGTCAAGAACCTTGGAGTGACCTTTGATAGCATTTTTAAATTTGACAAACAGGTCAGCAGCGTAGTTCAAACCTGCTTTTTTAAAATACGACTATTGGCTAAGACCAAGTCGTTTTTATCTTTTAAAGACTTGGAAAGGGTTATCAACGCCTTCGTAACCTCAAGGTTGGATTACTGCAACGGTCTGTATGTGGGTATGGACCAGGCCTCAATCAGACGCCTGCAGCTAGTGCAGAACGCCGCTGCACGTCTTCTTACGGGCCACAAAAAGCGTGACCACATCACCCCAATTCTGGCCTCACTGCACTGGCTTCCAGTTCGGTTCAGAATTGATTTTAAACTCCTTTTATTTGTTTTTAAAGCACTAAATGGGCTGGCTCCGGCCTATATAGCTGAACTCCTCCAGCGCTACACCCCAACCAGAGCCTTAAGGTCTGCTGACCAGCTGCTGCTGGTAGTGCCCAAGACCAGGCTCAAAACCAGAGGTCACCGAGCCTTCGCAGCAGCCGGCCCCAGACTCTGGAACACTCTGCCCCTCCATGTGAGGTCGGCCCAGACCCTAGGGGTTTTTAAATCCTCACTCAAAACGCACTTCTTCTCTCTGGCCTTCTAGTCAGAGCGGAGCATGACTCCTGACATTTCGCTGTGGGTAATTTTTGTATTTTTGCTGTTGCTTTTTGTTGTATAGTGTTTTTATTGTAAAGCATTTTTATTGTATGTAAAGCACTTTGGGCTCGACCAAAAATCGCTTGTAAATGTGCTCTATAAATAAAAATTGATTTGATTTGATTTGTATCTGACATTACCAGGTCTGGACAGATTTAAAGATTACATTACAAAACGCTGAGATAAAGACAAGAAGCAGCAACAGAACAGCTGAGGCAAAGTGTGAAAACCAAAATGAGGTCAGCTAACGTAACATCCGATTTACTGGAGGGCTCCGAAAGGACTAGTGTCAGCACCTCCAGATGTTTAATGAGGATGTATCAGAACAGCTGTCTGATGTAATGCTATGTTAGCATTAGCTTACAGAAAACATGATCTGTGAGACAATGGCCGAGTTGGATACATATGAGGGGGGACACAACAGGAGGCTGACTCCACCATGGGTCTGTGCAGAGGATTGTGGGTAAACAATAGTCAGATATCATGGTGGCTTGCAATGCCACCATGATATCTGTAGAATTATGGTGCTGTAGAATTATTCTTAGCATACTGCATTAACATACTATGTATTCATTCATACAGTGATACAAGTGATTTACAAATCAGCTGCAAGGAAAAAAAGGTTTAAAACAATACCATACTTTCCGGACTATAAGCCGCTACTTTTTTCCCACGCTTTGAACATCGCGGCTTACACTACAGCTTAAAAAAAAGCTTGGAGCTGGGCGTGTCTGAAGCTTGGGGATTTTATTCGAGCCCCGCAACCAACAACCAATCACATGAATGTCCCGCCCCGTTTACATAGTGTTAACATAGCTAGCAAGCTATGCTTGGATATACTGGATATAAAATCCCCAAACAGGCGAAAGCCTACCAGTTTCACCCACTGTCTCTGCCACCTCCCTCCATGCCTGGTTCCTCCGGTTGTATCCCGGTAAGTTAATAGGGACTGGTCATACAAAACCGGGTGATTTGCTACGGCGATAATTAGTTTATCCTCCATCTGTTTTTGAAATATAGAAATGAACGGCGGGATATCTCTCCCAGCTTAGACACGGTTTGATTGGCTAGGACTTGAGCTGTCAGATTTTCAGAAACGGGATTTGATTGGCTGGCGCTGGCTTCTCCGGCGAGCCGGAGACGCCGGAGAAGCTCAGCCACGCTACCCACAATTGGTGACCGACCAGTGGGTGCGGCTTATATTCAGGTGCGCTTAATAGTCCGGAATTTACGGTACATACAAATATTATACATGGACACATGGAAAAATAAATTCAATTTGGGTCAGATCTCAATCAATCAAAGTGTATTTATATAACCCAATATCAGAAATGTTACATTAGTCACGGAGCTTTAAAGTTTATAGAGAATACAAATACGACACCCTCTGTCCTTAGACTTTCACATCGGACAAGGAAAAACTCCTAATGTTAAAAATAGAAAAATATTCGTGTGTGTGTTCTCATCTCATTCTCTTCTGCCACAGGGAAGCACCCGGTGTCCGCTCTCATCGAGCTGTGTAACAAGACGAGAGTGATGCAGCCGGACTTTGTGATGGTCCATCACAGCGGGCCGGACCACCGCAAGAACTTCCTGTTCAAGGTGAGTCCTCTCTTAGTCGTTCTGAGCCAGCTTTGATGAGCGCTTTAAAAATTAAAACAGTAAGCTGGTAAATGTGTCAATATATGTACGTACAGTTTGCTTCCCTCCCCTTTTCTTACGTTTGTTCTGATTGATATATCCTCGGATGGTTATTTAGTTGGAATGCTGTTAACAGCAATGCTGTTAACAGCATTCCAACTATCTGTTCTTCTACGGACGAAAAGTTTATTATTATTATTCCGCCGACTTATTTTGCCGCGCTTCTTCTCCCGCATTGAACATCGCAGAAACTCCGTTCAAATATCAAAACGTTCAGCTCGGTCGGGAATCGATGGCTATTACTTTTCTCATTCATAACTTTCATAATTCCAGAGATACATCCCATAATACATCACATTTTTAACCATTGAAGTCAATGGAGGAATCTTCAGACTTCAACAAATCTTCATGCGACTTCAACTGCTAACTGTTCATTCATACTTTCACTCCGAAACCTCATTCCAACTTTAAAATGTTACACATCTTTCTGACATTATTCGTGTAAAACAACTTTTAAATCTGATTCTTACTTTTAGAGATATTAAACATTGTTCAGACCTTGTTTAAGAGGTTTTCTTCCGATTTTAACATTAACTAGAGTGCGTGATGTCACAGCTAGAGTGGAGGAAATCTTGAAATATGCCTTCATATATTTTTTTAAAACTGCCATAATTCCCAAACCCTACATTCCTGAGACATAATTTTTCATGACAAACGTAGGAAAACATCTCGTAGCTTGAAAAATGACAAATAATTAGGCAAAAATAATTAAACAAACTGCCTCTTGAGGGCATGACGTGACAAAAACATTCAATATGCCTCCATTAAAGCCCATTGTAATTTCAGCCTGATATTTCCTCAGAGCAGCAGCCGCACACCTTTAGTTAAAGGAGGGGTAGGTAAGTTTGAGAAACCGGCTCGAGATACACTTTTTGTTATATTCCCATGGAATGCTCTTAATATCCTGATAGCAATGCATATTCTAAGTGCTTTGAAAAAAAATCCATACAAATATTTCATCTGTGGAAGCTGTAATACTGTAAAAACTACGACCAATTATTTTAGCCGGGCCGGCTAAAATAACTGGTTGGCCGACCTGTCTGTCAGCCTTCAATCTCGTGCACACACACACACACACACTCGTGCACACTCGTGCAGTCATTGGGCGTGTTTCCCGTCTCCCAGCAGCAGCTCAGGAGCAGCAGCACGGAGCAGCAGCACGGAGCAGCAGCTCCGTGCAGACATCGTCTACCGGTCGCAAAAGAACAACTGTAATGGAGCAAATTATGAAGAAAAAGAAAGTGGAAACTAGGAGAAGTCAAACCAGAGTCAATATCGGAGTTGCTTTTCAACTATGGCGACTATTTACGGAGCACACCGAGCTGATATGTAACGTTACCGCAGCCTGCTCTAGCTGACGTAATATTTTTAATACATTTTCACAAAACAAACATGCTAGCTTCAAAAATATAAGCACTGACAATAACTGTGTTATACATTTGTTTTACATTCATTATCATGATCTTGTGCGCGTTCATGTGTGTTGGAGGAGGTGCTCTGTAGGAAGTCTGAAGGAAGGGGCGGATTCTTTTCTGTTGTGTACTTTGGAATTTTTGTGCACTCAAGCTGGTTTATCAAACTTACCTACTGCTCCTTTAAACTGCCAAAAAGGCCACATCATTAACCCGAAACTACACAAAAATTACACTTCAGATACTCAACTTCCTTGACATTCTTCACGTTTTGAAATTTCACAGATATCTGTTACGGTTCTTCCACAAAACGTTCACATGTAAGAGGTTTATCTCTCATCCAGAACAATGGAACCCTTTGATCTCTGGACGACTCATTAGCTCAAATAAAAACACCTGTGTAATGGAACACGATGATGTCATCACTTCAACTGACATGCTCAGAGCAGCAGACTTCAGATAATGGTTAACGGTCCTGCCCTCAACAGCTCTACTCAATTATGGGGTGTCATCATCATATGCCGAAGAGAGAGAGAAGAGAGAGAGAGAAGAGAGAGAGGGCGATCAAGAGAAGAGAGAGAGAGTAATGTAACCTCATGCTATAACTCCTATGAAAATGTTCAAAAAGAGCTCAAACTTCACATGTGTGCTAACAGTCCAGACATCTCTGGGACAGTTTTGAGATTTCTTCGAATGCCGTTACCATGGCAACACAATGCTCGCCTTCAAACAAGGTTTTCTAATAACTTCATTGAAACTGCTCCAAACGCCCCAAAACTTCACAGGTTTGGTAATGATGCAGCCATCAACGCATCTAAGTGTATTATGGGGTGTCATCAAATGCCGTTGCCATGGTGACGGATCATTCACCATGAAAAATGATGTCGCTGTAAGTCCCATCAACACGGTCCAATCGTCCCCCAATCTTCACTTGTATATCACCGGTCCATGCCTCAACAGCTCGACACCAAATCTGAGATCTCACCATATGCCGTTTCCATGGAAACGCATCCCTCGCCATAAAATATGATGTCGCTATAACTCCTATGAAAATGTTCAAAACGTGCTCAAACTTCACATGTGTGCCAACAGTCCAGCCGTGAAGACATCTACGGGACAGTTTTGAGATTTCTTCAAATGCCGTTGCCATGGCAACACAATGCTCGCCATGACACACGGCTTTCTCATAACTTCAGTGAAACTGCTCCAAACGCCCCAAAACTTCACAGGTTTGGTAACGATGCAGCCATCAACGCATCTAAGCGTATTATGGGGTGTCATCAAATGCCGTTGGCATGGCGACAGATCATTCGCCATCAAGTTTGCAGTTCAAATATTCTGCTGCTATTCCAAGCCTTTTTACTTTCTTTTCTTCTCTCATCACACATTCAAGCCCCCAGTGTTCATGTATCATTTCAATCTAAATTCTTCACTTTCTTCTTACACATTACATTTCAGCATAGCAGTTTAGCGTCGGCTTTTCAGCATAAAGCATTCCCACTAGCAATTTCTTCAGGAATTGCATTCTCTAGTTTCCTAACATCTTCTCCGTATGTTGTGTTGTGTGCAGGTCACAGTGAATGGAGTGGACTACCAGCCTCAGACTGCCAGTCCCAACAAGAAACACGCCAAGGCCATGGCAGCTACCGTCGCTCTGCAGGCTCTGGGAGAGGTACATTCAAATAATGTTGTAATAATAATAACCCCCCCAGGTTTAACTGTTATTTCACAGTATGTGTAGAAACACAATTACAATTGGACCAATTACGTGTGGACTGGTAACTAGAGTGGTGCCATTTCGCCTGAACTGAAACCCCCACACTGCTCCTAAAGTTCTGTTGATCTATAACATCTGTAAGCAGTACGAGTTATTTCAGAGTCTTAGCTTCACTGTATGCATTTGTGAGGATAAAGAGAGGAGTTGATACAAGAACAGGGTGAATGCTTAGTTCCTTCTTTATTTAAACCAACGCCCCAGAAAATGCGCCCCTAGACGTTGAAGCAAATTCCCCTAGAGGCCAAACTGTGGTACTACAACTTCCGTGTCAGACTAGACGTCATTGGGCCTAGAAATACTTCTTCCCATTGACTTACATTGGGAAAGAGACGTCTGTAAATCAGCGTATCATTTAAAAAAAAACCTTATTTAAATCATTAGACTCTAAAAGTTGTAAAATCCAGAGTTATTTTCCCTCCACATTCACCTGACTGAGCCGAGAGCGGGTGATGGGAGGCGGGGCTTAAGGAAAACCCAGATGAGGACTCACTTTGGGCCCAGATACTGGTTATTTTGCTCTCCTGAGTCAGGCCATTTTGTCTTCATGCGCCACTGAGCTACTCTGATGGTCCTAAACGTTGTCCCGCCTCCGACGCTGTATCCAGTTCTCTTTATACATCCATGATTCAAACTTGTTTTATCGTGTCCCTAGGTTCCTGTTGACGGACCAGGACTCTACTCGGGCCCCGTCTTCACTGCTGCCTCCACCGGCCCCCTGTTCTCCACATAGACACACAGAGGAGTTATTCTCTCTTCAGTTGTGGGACAGAAAGTGTTTTTTAAATCACACTTCAACCCGGTCCATCATCTCCTCACTCGTGACTTATTTATACAGTATTGTAATTCCTACAGTATTGCTCTCAGCCCAGGACACTTGAGAACTGGCTTCAGAGTAGATTTCTACAATATGTACATTTCATCATCAGGTTCTTCACTGACAGGAGTGCTAATGTGTATATGAGGAGTCTCCATTAATTAAAGTGGAGGCATGTATCTATGTAAGTATGTATGATAACATGTATGATACAGTAGCATATCAACTGACTGATACCTGAGTCTAGCTAAGCTGGGCTGTTTCTCTGTTACAGACTGTATTTATCTGTGGCCTCCTAACAACAAGTTTGTCTTACCAGAGGCTTTAACATTTTATGGAACTAACCTCTAAAGCAGAATAAAGATTATATTTATGTAATGTAGTGGAGGAAGCCACATCGTGCTTTTTCATGTATTGAATGTCATTTAAGCTGTTGAGTGTCACCAAAGCCCCCCCCCCACCCCACCATATGAGACAGTGACAGGTGCTGACTAATGTTCTGCTCTTCAGTTGGATTAAAATACATGGTTTTCCCAGGAAGCATGGATAAAGAATTTGTGAAGATGTTCCCCACAGACCATGTGACCAACCCACAGGAGTCTTATGACCTTGAACTCATCTCTCCATGTTCCCCCTGCAAACACTGCCAGTGATACTGCTGCTGAACACTATTCTACCTGCACCCCCAGTATTTACTCTGACAAATTGGGTCAGTTCAGACATTTACAGTATAATGTTGTACAACTTGCAGTAAGAACATTTGTTTTATATTCTGAGCGCTCATGAACAAGTGTACTCACCAAGGTCTACTGAAGATCCTCTGTAAAGGTCCTGTGTGGAGGATTTACAGGGATCTACTAGCAGAAATACAATTCCGTTTTCATGACGTGATTTTATCCATGTGTAATTCTTACATTTAGATTTGTTTATTCAAAGTGACTTTGAGCAGTTTACTGGGGATCAGTATCTTGCACAGGGACATGTTGACTCTGATTAGTAGTATTTACCATTTATAATATTATCTTAAACCTTAATATATGTATATAATTAGCTGACCTTTCCCCCCCGAGTCCACTGAGGAACCGACAGGATCCTGAGGGCCACCGTAGTTAATCTTCTGTCCTGAAAGGGAGGGGGACAGGGCAGGATATTTTGTTGCGTGTTGCTGCTTCAGTGTGCAGGTCACAGAACGAGATGCATTGTGGGACCTGTAGTTTACCATGCAGGATTTAACATGAACTTATTGTATGTTTGCCAGCTCCCTCAGGCCACATGAAATCAGGTGTATGTTTGACACCCCTGCTCTGAACACTACAAGTGATGTTGTCCTTATTGTCAACAAATCCCATGACAAAGACCAAAGCCAACAGAAAACAGAGCCTAATAACAATTATTGAGTGAACGGAGTCATGTCCCCTTACATAATGGCTATTATTATATTACGTCGTTATGACAGTGTATGTAAGAGGCAGATTTGACCTTTTAGTCCCTCAATACAGTCTTAAGATTTGTACGCTCAATTAGCAAAAGTGCAAGGGCGCTTTTCTGATATTGTTGATTGTAATACGGTACCTGACACAACTTTTCATATGAATAAAGATTTCATGCAACTCATTGTATTAATTCTAAATAGATTTGTTTCAGAAGCAAGAGCTGTGTCCGGGGTCCTCTGAAGGTTCACCAGTCTTCGCTTTGTTCCCAATCCTGTTTGTGATATTCATGGACAGGATCTCAAGGGGTAGTTGTGGTGAGGGGGTCTGCGGGTTATTGGTTAAGGATTGCTAAGCTGTGACCTTCAGAACTCATTGGGTTGGTTTGCAGAGTGTGAAGCTACTGGGATGAGGATCATCACCTCCAAATCTGAGGCCATGGTTCTCAGCAGGAAACCGATGGACTGTCCACTGAGCCAGAAGGAAAGCTCTGAATCTATCGGTCCAGCTTCATCCTACCCTTACCTATTGTCATGAAGTATGGGTCATGACCGTGGATGCAAGCGGCCAATATGGGTTTTCTCCGGTGGGTGGCTGGCATGGTAAGGTAAGAAGTTCAGTCTTCAGGGAGGGACTCTGAGTAGAGCTCCGTTGCGTATAAAAAGCTAGTTGAGGTGATTTGGGCACAACCAGGAAACTCCACCTGGATGAGGAAGGGCATGGAGGTGATGATGAATGAATCAAAAATATACTGTATGTTCGCTGCTGCCAAACTATTGATCCATGCCTTCACTACTCCTTTATGGTACATTATCCAAACTCCTAAAAAGACTCCATTACATCCAGAACCCGGCTTCTTCCCCCCCCCCCCCCCCATCTCCCCTGTACTGCAGAACATCCACTGTCCCTCAACAAATCCATTTTAAAATCCTCCTCACTCACAAAGCCATCCAAAACCAGGCCCCCTCCTACCTCAACCACCTGCTCCACCAACACACTCCTTCCCACACCCTCCTCTGACACCACCCTCCACACAGGATCAAGCACTGGACCTTGGGGGACAGAGCCTTTAACATAGCTGGGGGAGGGAGGGAAGAGGAGAGAGTGAGTAAGAAGTCTGTTCTACATTATTTGAAGCATTTTAGGGGAAGAACTCGACAGGACATCAAACACAACAGACATGGTGAGTGTGTTCTCATATTTTCACAGATTACCTGGTGGGTACACTAATGAAAACCATTACTGCTCCATTTTGATATGGACAGTGCAAATATTAGGCTCCTTTTGTATGAGTAGGGTTATAAATATGAAAGGTAACTTTTTGCTGAGTGAATTTGACCAGTAGCCATATCAGCAATATTAAATCAACATTATGCAACAATGATCTATAAGAAGGCTTGAGTGACTCTTCTGAGCAAAATGCTAGCTCAGATTATAACTATTTTAAGAGCTTGAAAGCTATAGCGTAGCTTCACTGTGTCTCTGAACTATTCTGTTAGTTCCCTATGGATTTGGTTAACCATTGCACATTACTTATAAAAGTAAATTAGGGGGAATGTATAGCTCTCCAGGATAATATGCTAGCTAGCATAGTTATAAAAGCTACTGTCTGCAGTTTCTACTCTTCCAGAGTTCATTGAAGGTGTACAGCTCATAGCCTCCTTTATGTTTCTCTCTCAAGTTTGACTGTTGCCAATGCTTAACAGGGTTGTTGTGTTTCTTGAAGCATTTTCACTTGAGTGGCAATAACGTGTAGCAGTATTCTATCAGAATCTGCAATAATTGGTAATATACTGTATCTGGCAAAAATGACAAATCCATGAGAGAATGCTCAGGAGATTTGGGTTCTGGACCTGTTTATATGGGTCCAGATAAAGATGGTATTGTAATTTATTAAATTGATAATTTGTGACATGAATGGAACTGGTGAACAGATGAAGTGTGTTCTCTTCAGTACGGCTTCATCAACAGCTGCATGCAGTCTCTGGTGATGGAGAAGTTTGGTCAGGAGACCTGGGATAAACTGAGGTCAGGGCACTCACACACATTGTGACAATTGTGATGGTGTCTATTTTACCTATAGTTTAGATAAAGGTTACGGTCTTTCCATAGCTCCCTACCAGGGGTTCCGGATTCCTTCATGACGTACACGGTGTATGACGATGTCCTGACCGTCAGCCTGGTGCAGGAGGCCTCCTCACTGCTGGGTAAGAGTTAAAATCCCTCTGTACCCTTCTGCTGCTTTTTGAGATATCCTGTTGAGTGTAGCGTCAAATGTGTTTTAACTAATTTAACAACAGAAATGAAAGAGCAAGACTACGTAAAGACTGCTTTCAACAATTCTTTTAAATTATATTTCTTTGCCACTTAAACCATTTAAAGATGACTTGATTGACAGCTTTAAGCAGTTCCAGTTTTTGTTATATCCATGGATGTACAGAGAATTATGACTAAATGAATTTGCTACTTCAAAATCTAAGGATATTATTTGATTTATACTGTAGACATTTCTTTGCAATGGAAAACAGAGGTAATCATGTCATGAGGTGGTGTGAACATTCTGAATGATATCACTATTTGATTCATGTATTTCCCAGTTGTTACTCCAATAATATTTCACACCAATTGAAATTGAAAAATTATGCCTTTTTTTGGTGGCAGCTTTCTTAATAATACTGAAAATCATTACTTGTTACACTCCATAGTAGTTATTGTGTAGAGAGCATGAGCACACCAGTGAAGTTGCAGGTCTTTCTTTATTGTAATCCTATGTAAAAGATTATATTAGACATATTTTTTATAATGTAATTGAATTAACTGAATTTATCGCCTAAATAAACATTTTCTAAAGTAGAATAGTTTGCACAACAACTGTTTCTACATGACAGTTACATGACTTATTTATACATGTACAAATCATATCTGGCAGGGACTTTGATAGATAATTAAACGTGAGTCCCCTGGGCACAGATGTGTCAAAGACAACAAGAGTTGTTTATTTGGGGCATGTCAACATCTACTCCCAGAGCTCTGATTATCTGGACTGTGCAGACTTTTGGGAATATTTTCTAATTGAATACCTGCTTGCTGTAGTAACATAAACATGTGCACTGGGAGAATGAGTGCGACACGATAAGGGATGTTTTGTTATTTATCCTCAAAGATTTGTAACCGTGGTCCGCTGTATGTGTTTCAGATGTCTCCGCTGAAGTCTTGCTGAAGCTTTTCGGAGAACATTTCTTTGCTTTCTGTAAGAAAGCGGGCTATGACACCATGCTGAGGACACTGGGAGGAAATCTGACAGAGTTCATTGGGAATTTAGATTCTCTCCACAGTTACTTAGCGCTGTCCTATGAGGTAATGTGGCCAACGACTCCTCATATGTACAGAAAAACAACCAGACTTTATTTAGTATAAATATGTGTGCCAACCATCCATATCATATATAACAGGCATTGCTTGAACTGAACCTCATAAAGACAGCTTTTATTGTTCTGTTTGTTGTTGTTTCTGGTTTTAAAGCAAATGAATGCACCGTCTTTCCGAGTGGAGATGACGGACGATGGGAAGATGCTCCTTCACTACTACTCCGACAGGAAGGGCCTGTACCATATTGTCCCTGGTAACATCAACCACACTTCCTCAATACAATGCAGAGTGATATATTGCAAAGACAGAGAATAACAATGATAGATTACACCTTTTGAACAACAACATCTGTAAATGCGCAGTGTTCAATATTCTTTGGAACAAGTAATCCCCTTAATTATGCATCTAACAGCCCTCACATGTTGTTCCTCCTTACAGGTTAACTTGCTTGTTTAACCAGGAATGACTGGTGTGTAATCAGAATGAATGCCATCTTAACCATATCTCACTTCCTTACCTTCCCATTCCTCACATTGCTGCAGGTATCATGGAGGCGGTTGCCAAAGACATTTTTGATAGCGAAGTGACCATGACCATTGTCAATCAATCAGAGGAAGATGAGCGGACGGGGAAGAAGGAGCATGTTGTGTTCCTGGTCAAACAGACGAATCACGTCAATCATAGAGGGGTGGGTGATAGTCCATGGTCTTTCTCTTTAAGACCTTTACCCATAACCCTAACTCCTAACCCTAAGGCACAATAAGACAGCCAGGTGGTGTGTCAATGGCAGTTATTGGAAAAGAAGCAACTAGGGATGCCAAACTTGGTACACATGAGCTGTGGGAAGATAAAATCACGTACACGAAGTTTGGTGACTGTGCCACTTACCCTTTGGGAGTTATACTGTATGACAGTCATACCATTTTTGCTACAATGAGTGTCAATGACAGCTACATCAAATGAGGAGGCTAGAGGCGCCAAACTTGGTACAATAGAGAGGAGGAAGAAGACCATCAGACAGTCAAGACTTCAACACACTAGCACCCACCCTTCGAGAGTTATATAAGGGATGCACCTTTTTTATCTGGTTATCTGTAAAGGTTTAGCATGAAATTGGACCCGGGTGCAGTCAACAAATGTGATGTTAGACAAAAAACAGACAGGAACAATCATGGGAACGGCGACAAACTGTAAAGGGAAGACAAGACTAATCACTAGACAAGACACAGCTGGGGAGGGGGGCTGAGACACAGGGGCAACAGGTGAAGGCAATAAGACAATCAGACAGGAGGGAAAACACAGGAAGTAAGACAGGTCAAGACACAAGGAGAGAATACATTTCAAAGTAAAACAGGAACTTTAAACACACAACTAAAATCATGACACTATCACCCCTGCATCTAACCTTATGTGTATTTGATTCCTGGCCCACCCTTTCTCTGTGTGATTTCCCCAGAAGGCGTTACCAGGAACAATGATGGAGCGGTGTGTACCACTGGCTGGGGAAAAGCCCAGATTGGACCTGACCAGAGCTGTGGTTCCCTCAGACCAAGGTTTATTTGACAAGTTTAAAAATAGAATCTTAATTGTCAAAACCTAGGCTTACTGCTCTTATCTGGCATTCAGTTTATACATGGTATTCATATCTATCTTCTTAATGTGAACATAGGCTAATCTACAGTATATGCTCTCTTCGCCATGTTCAGATAAAGGAGGGTATGTTGCATTGCAGTAATTAAACTGAGTGTGTTTGATCCACCCCAGGAAGCCTCCTGTGCACCTTCAGTCCATGTTACCCCAACAAGCTGTGGGTGGACGAGAAAGCTTTCTGCAATGCCTTTCCCTTCCATATCGTCTTTGATGAGAATGTAAGGATGTGTGTTTTTTTGTTGAATTAAATTCATTAGCACAATATTTGGTACTTTGCCACCTATCTGTCTTTCTCTGTTTCTGCTCTGTTCAGCTGAAGGTAAGGCAGACGGGTGTGAACATCCAAAAGTTTCTCCCAGGTCTCCATGCCAGAGATCTAACGGTGGACCAACACTTCACCATTATTCACCCACAGGTAAACATAGTCACAGAGCCAAGAGTTTAGAAATGTACAAACGATAGTGGCAGTACAATAGGTAAGAGACAGTGAAATCCACTATATATAGCTATGTATCTTAAAGGTCTCCTATATCAGGGGTTCCCAAACTTTGCCATGCCAAGGACCCCCATATAGCATTATCCTCTGGTGGGGACCCCCCTTTTTAATGATGAGTACATTATGATGGAAAATATGACAAATTAATCATACAGCTTAATACATTTTCTTAATATATATTTATACTAATAATTAATAATCAGTTATTCTCCAAAAATGTTTTGTATTTATCTTTTGTTTGTCATTCATTACATTGATTGTGTCTTCTGTTATAAACATTCTTAACACAATATTAAACAGTAATATCAACAGTAAACATATTTTTAAAGCATTTTTAAAGTGATTTCTGTCTTTATAATATTATAGAATTTTTAACAGTAATATGAACAATTAACATATTTTTAGCATTTATGAAAGCTATTTATATATAATATTCAACAGTAATATTAACAATGAACATATTTATATTCATATATATAAACAACAATATTTGCTACATCTGTGCTCTCATCCAGCTGCAGAGCGAAATATTCACTAGCTCTCACTTGCTCCAAAAGCTGAGCAGATACTCAGTTTCACTCTCAGTAGCGGCAGCTCGATTCTGATCTGGCTTGAAGGGCGGTCGTGTGATTAAAAAAATATATATATATATATTAATGCATTTAAAAAATATATATTAAAAGATTGGCATCAAAGGACACATAGATTGATAGATATGCAGTTATTAATAACATGAAAAGAAAAAATTTAACTTTTAAAAAAGAAAAGAATTCCCCTTTCCCTCAAACTTTGCGTGATCCCCCTGGCGGCCCCCCGGGTGGTCGGGGCCCCCACTTTGAAAAACACTGTCCTATATCACTCGTTTTCATCAATATATCATAGCTCTCAGATATATACAGAACATGTCTCTCAAGTGTTTGGCTGAAACACCAAACAGATCATTGCAGTATCCCTTAAACCCCTCTGTTTCAGCCCTGTTCCAAAAGTGCTGATTCTGGTTCTTAAGCTTTTAATGCTAATGAGCTGCAGCTGGCCACGCCCCTCTGAGAAGGTTAAAAACACAATGGTGCTCTAGGAGGAGATTCAGGGGATAAGGTGGGTTGGGGTTGCCTTGGTTGGTTATTGGCTAATGGTTGCACAACCCAAACAGAATTGTGGACAACATCTGATCAGATTTGCATAATAGGTGACCTTTGCAAGACTCCCAGAATGTGTGTGGGACATTTCAGTACCACTTTGCAGGCTTTGTATCTAATGATTAAACGCAGTAGAATAGATAGGACAGTGTGTGATGTATCATTCAGCATCTGTCTTTATTCTCCAGGTGACCTTTACCATCGCGAGCATCAGGAAGTTCGTCAACAGTCAGTTTGTCTTGAAGAGCAACAAAGACAAACACAGCAGTCTGAAACTGAGAGGTGGGTTCTAATGAGCAGCACCCCCCACACGATCTATAAACACCATGGTTAGCTGTGTTATCATGGCTGGGAGGGCTACTTTAAAAATTGGAAAATAAATCACAATAACATGGCTTTTATTTGTATTATTTAAGACAACAGAACAAGATAACCTTAAAAAATAAAGATATTTAAAATAAAAAACGAGTAATAATAATACATTACATTTATATAGTGCTTTTCTAAGTACTCAAAGTCGCTTTACAGCAAGTCATCTCCTATTTTAGAGATGTAACAGTAATCTGATTACAGTTACTTTTTTTTCTTGTCCAACTACAAATGAAAAATAAATAAAACGTGTTGAGTTGGATTATTGTTTGTGGACTGGAAAGGACTATTTTTTGATCTTGCCAGGATTTTGAGTTGTGTCTTTGATTATGAACTGGTCATTCAATGTGTAAGGTGCACATTGTAATTCGTGCGTAACTTTGTGAGGTTTGCTTTTAAACGGGATTCACCATGTCTGATATCTCAGATGTCAGGAGTAAGTAATGTCAGGAGAGAGAATCAAAACTCAATCTCAGACATTCAAACTGAACCCTGGTGAGGCTCACCACTGTGTGACAGAGGTAGCTAAATGTCCCACAGGGAATATCTGCACTGCGTTCTCTCCACAGGCTAACATGAGCTCCTCTGGTCTGCAGGTCAGATGTTGTGGATGGAGTCTCTCGGCTGCATGTTGTACATGTGCTCTCCGAAGCTGCGGAGCCTCCAGGAGCTCCAGGATGTGGGCCTCCACCTGGCTGACCTGGCCCAGCACGACGTCACCAGAGACCTGGTTCTCCTCAACCAGCAGCGCCTGGCTGAGATGGAGCTCACCAACCAGCTGGAGAGGAAGAAAGTATGAACGCAGTCTAAAGTCTAAAATAAAGTCTGGCTTAATGGCAGATAAGCAGTCCTTCCCCCCCCCCCCCCCCCCAAAACACTTCATATGTTATCTGTTAAAACATACAAATATAAACATCTGTTTATATAACCTTTTCATTCATACCTCCCATTATTACAGTATGTCATTCTACTGTACAGTGTTTCATTTTATATTCAGTTCACATGATGTATATATATGTATTCCTGTATTCTATCATTGGACATTTTTTTCTTGCAATATTCTTTTTCCTTTTTTTTGTTTTTCTGTATTTTGCATATTACTGTAGGTTGTGTATACGACAGTAAAACCTTGAAACTTGAACCTATGGATTTGTAGTACAAAAATATACTCTGAATGTTTTACAGTCCGAATCTGTACATGTTATGCTTTTCACAGGAAAATAAATAGGATGTTTTGCTTGTGTGTTTGTCTCTAGGAGGAACTGAGAGTGCTGTCGCGCCACCTGGAGGTAGAGAAGGAGAAGACGGAGACACTGCTGTACGCCATGCTGCCGCGACACATAGCCAATCAGCTGAAAGACGGGAAGAGCATAGAAGCGGGTCAGTCCCTCAGTCTCAGTATAATCCTGTCTGTACAAGTTTAATCATATAGCCCAATATCACACACCTATCTCAAAGTGTCTTCTCTGTCCAGGGGAGTTTGAGGTGTGCACCATTCTGTTCAGCGATGTGGTGACCTTCACTGACATCTGTGCCGCCTGCGAGCCAATCCACATCGTCCACATGCTCAACTCCATGTACTCCAAGTTCGACCGGCTCACCAGCATACACGACATCTACAAGGTACAGTTTGTATTAGAAAATATAATGAGCAACATAGGATAAACGTTTTGGTGAACATGTTTTCAGTTCATTGCTCTTCTCATATACATGTAAAGAGCTAGAAGAGTTCTTTAAAAGACTGTTCATTTATTTTCACACAGCTCAAATCAAATATTGGGGTTTCCTGGTTTCAGGTGGAGACAATTGGTGATGCGTACATGGTGGTGGGGGGCGTCCCGGTCCCCATGGTAACCCATGCTCACAGAGTGGCCAACTTTGCCCTGGGCATGAGGATAGCTGCCAGAGAGGTCACTAATCCTGTAACAGGCACACCCATTCAGGTAGGATTGTGCTGATAAAGTGGATTTTGCTCATGTATTTCCATTATTCTCCTTTGTTAGTTAGCCTCAAATGTTAAATACATTTCAGTCTAATATTACCCAGATAAACCTATTGTTAATACCTAGCGATTACCTGGTTATTATGTTGGCTATTAAACATGGTATTCATTCATTTGTACCTCTTTGTTTTAAACCGTTACAAGCATTATAACCATCTTATTTAACTGTTTGTAAAATGTTTGTTTGTAAAATGTTAAATAACATTTGACAGCAGCAGGATCTGTTACTGTCAAAAGATTAAAGGGAATGAATGGAGTGATGAATGTTCAGTCTCCATTGTCTTTGTATGAATCATTATCAAGTCATCATTAAAAACTCACCTGTTCACCCTGGCCTTTGACCCCTAACCTATCACAGTCCCCCTGCTTCCACTCCTACTGCTTTTTATTAAATGTTTTTACTTTATTATTTGCCCCTTTTGTTTGTTTGTTTGTTTGTTTGTTCACCATGTAAAACGGCCTTGGGTCCCTTGGCGCTATACAAATGGTATCTATTATTATTATATGTGCTTACATTGTGTGTGTGTGTGTGTGTGTGTGTGTGTGTGTGTGTGTGTGTTTCAGATCCGTGTGGGTCTGCACACTGGTCCGGTGTTAGCGGGGGTGGTGGGGGAGAAGATGCCCCGCTACTGCCTGTTTGGAGACACAGTGAACACGGCCTCCAGGATGGAGAGCCACGGCCTCCCTGACCACATCCACCTCAGCACGTCCACATACAGGTGGCTGCTCTTTCTCTAATAATTCGTGTAGGATGCACTGATGAGACTTTTTACTTAATCTTACTGCCACAATAACTGTTAGTGTTATCTTTATAGCCCTATCACATACAGTTTTCAATTCACAATGTTCGTTATAGTAAGGTGAAGAGAATGGGTATGTAAAGGCAGGTGTGACAGAGGGGAACTTCTCTTGTTTTTTTTGTTTCATCCATAAATGTTCAAAGGATACGTTCACAATTGTTCACGCTGACACTGCATGTTATCTGCACACACCCCGGTGTAATTGCCACTCTTTTTTCACTCCAGATTTTCTCCTACTAAGCAGTGTTTTCCTATCTGTTTTTAACTCATTCTTGGTTTCCTATTGTTTGAACAATGAGCAAAACACCCTTCCTGTATTGGGTTGTGGAGGTAGAGGATGCTTAAAAACTGTGTTCAGAGAAAAGACGGATGATTACAGGGAAAATATGTTTCTGTGAAAGTGGTCAGAAGTACAGAGGCAGTAAAGTATTTCATGTACCCTCTGCAGTATACTGAAGGATGCTGGGTTCAACCTCCAAGAACGTGGGCACATTGAGGTGAAGGGGAAAGGCCTGATGACCACTTACTTCCTGTTGGGAAATCCGTTGGTGTCAGAAGAATGCATCATGGGTAGAGAGGTCGGAGGGACCTGTCTTTATGGAAAGGACCTTCAGCTCCACAGACGAACAGGTGAGGAACTAACTATAGAAAGTAATACAAAGGTTGGGCAGTGTTGTGAAGTCACCAGGGTTGTACGTGGAACTGGAAAAGTACATATGTAGGCTATCAAAACAAATCTTTACATATATAATAATAATAATGATACACTGACTTACAGTTGTGACATAGCATAAGAGTATTTGAATGACCATTATTTACCCCCATCATAGTGTTTTACAAGTACAACGACTACTGACTGTATATAAAGTACTGTAAATAACAAGTATCATAGCAATAACAATAAAAATAGACTAATATATGATACCTGCATCAGTTTGTCTTTGTATATCTCATCAGTCCCTATCAAATAAACCATAAATAGTATAAATATAAGATGTTAAGCTTCAGACTCAGCGCCCTCTAGTGGTGAGCTGAACACACAGCAGCTCTGGACTGACGCATCTGTGTAAGGAATATTTACTGAAGTAAAAAAAAAAAATACTCAGTTAAAGTAATGCATTTAAAATGGTTCCTAAGTAAAAGTATAAAAGTATGAGCACAACAACATACTTAAGTGCTAAAAGTAAAAGTATGTGTTATGCAAAAGGAGCATTTTAAGCACCAGATACATTATTTTATTAAATGTATAAAAATGATTGGTGCATTAAAGTGTTCATCTCTTCAAAGTTGCTCTTGTTAATGTGGATTTATTTGAATTACTTTAAACATTACTAGGTAGATTAACCTATAAGAATATATATTAATGTGTGTTGATTTATATTTTGTATTGTAAGTAACTAAATGTGTAAAATAAATGTAGCGGGGTAAAGAGTTGTAAAGTAGCTTAATGTGAAAATGCTCAAGTTATATAATACTTTGTTGATAGGAAAAATGAATGAACATTATTGGCTCTATATGGCCCAATGGTGAATGAAACTATATAATGGATGTCTGACATGGAGTAGTGAGATGAGAGAACTCTGAGTTTATTCAATCGTGAAACTTAAAAAACAAATAATTTTGTATTCAGAGTCAGTCAAAGAGCCTGACGTGAGAACTGACACTGTGGGAAGAGACAACCCCCCGGACCCCAGACGAGAATCCACCCCTCCCTTTGCCTGGGACATCAGCCCTCCATATGAGACCAAAGAGAGCTGCAACACATCCGCAGGAAGTCACAACAGCAGACTCTGTGTCCTATTCTGACGGAGGACCCCTGAACCTCTCACAGCTAACTGTTCACTTTTAGAGGTCAACACAACTGCAACCCCCCCTGACACCATGTTACACCGTCAGTGATCAAGCCCCTCCACACTGCAGCTAAGTAGCTTAGTGTAAATGAGAAACAGAGCCATTTACAAAGTGCTTTTCCAGTCTTAAAGCTGTTTGCATGTACAAGTCAGCATTCACACAGAGACAGAGGCTGCAAGGTGCACACACACACACTCACACACTGTTGATCATCAGGAGCAACTTAACTGAGTCATTAGAACACATCTTCATGTTGACTTCAGGAGCTGGGATCAAGCTTGTTTCCCACAATTATCTTCAGTTATGGACTCAAACCGAGCTAAGTTTGATAATCAATAATAAACAAAGATGATACATCCATCTAAAACGTATAACTGTACCTCATGAAACAGTTGAAAGCACCAAAATGTAAGCAACAAGTTGTGAAAAGGATTTGTGTCAGGGACCGAGCAGCGAGGCAACAAGAACTATAGGTTACTTACGTAACCCCAGTTCTCAGAGTAACATGAAGTGAGATGTCTCACTATGGGATGCGCCTCATCGCGGAGAAAACAGAAGCATCAATCTCATTTACGCCAATTCTGATTGGCTGGTGATCTCGACGTCAGCGTCAGGGAATCCACCCCCTATAAGTAGCTTGCGCCACTACGCATGCGTCATTCAAAATAAGCACTTCTTCTCGCTTCACCATAGCAAGGAGGGCCGTCTGGTGAGACATCTCACTTCATGTTACTCTGTGAACTGGGGTTACGTAAGTAACCTATTGTTCTCATTCATAACACTCCGTTCGATGTCTCACTATGGGAAATCATAGCTCCCGTATTGCCAGACGAGCTTATCTCGAAAGTCACCAAACCAACCAGAACCCTACAGTTAGAGTTCTAACTCAGCAGGGGGCCCAGCACTGCTCGGGCCACACTGGGAGCAGAGACGTCTAGTCTGTAAAAGCGGACAAAAGTGAGCGGCGAGGACCAGCTCGCCGCTGCACAAATGTCTTGAATGGAAACACCCTTGAACAAAGCCCAGGATGTAGCCATACCCCGAGTGAGCACGCAAACCCGAAGGTGCCTGCAAACCCTGACTCGTATAAGCCAAAGCAATTGCCTCCACAATCCAGTGGGAGAGCCGTTGCTTAGTAACAGGCCTACCCTTCTGAGGGTTAGCCCAGGACACAAAGAGTTGGTCATTATGACGAAACTTCTTTGATCTATCCATATAAGTGTGTAAAGCACGGACTGGACACAGCAAATTCGGCTGCTGTTCCCCCGGAGGGACACAGCGGCGGAGGAAATGCTTCAATGTCAATTGGAGTACATGAACCAACCACCTTAGGTATAAAGGCAGGGTTGGGCTTCAGTAACACTCTAGTATGCCCTGGGGCAAACTGGGTGCATGAAGGATGCACAGACAGCGCATGAATGTCACTGACACGTTTGGCGGAAGCCAGTGCCAGTAGCAGCACTGTCTTGAGTGACAGGTGCTTCATGTCAGCTTCTTCCAGGGGTTCAAATGGAGCTCGAGTGAGTCCATCTAAAACCACTGTCAAATCCCATAAGGGCACCAGTGACCTGGAGACCGGGAGGAGCCTGCGAGCTCCTTTCATAAAACGGCAGACCAGGGGATGCTGGCTGGCAGTTTTTCCCTCAAAGCCCACATGGCATGCGGCAATAGCAGCCAAGTACACCTTGATAGTGGAGAAAGCCCTGTGTTTATCAACCAGGTCCTGTAGAAATGATAAAATCACTCCAACAGGACACTGAAAGGAAGTGTGCCTCTTTTGAAGGCACCACTCCTCAAACACCTTCCACTTATAGTCATAGAGAGACCTGGTGGAGGAGGCTCTCGCACTCTGAATAGTGGTTATCACCTCTTGAGGGAGACCCACTGTACTTAAATTGTACCACTCACGGGCCAAGCCCAAAGGGCCATGCGCTCCGGGTGTGGGTGAAAGACCGTCCCCCCCGCCTGAGACAATATGTCTCTGCGCAAGGGGAGCTGCCACGGCTGACCGTACAGCAACTGATAGATCTCCGCCAGCCAGTACATTGCAGGCCAGTGCGGAGCTATCAGGATCATTGTGTGGCGCTGTTCCCTCACTCTGGCCAGAGCTTGGGGTATCAGGGCCAGGGGTGGAAACGCGTACAGGAGGACCTGGGGCCACACGTGTGCGAACGCGTCCACGCCTAACGGTGCGTTTCGATCGCGCATTGAGAAGAAAAGCTGACAATGAGCATTTTCTTTTGATGCGAACAGATCTACTTTGGCTCGGCCGTAACGCACCCACAGCTGGCTCACAATCGCTGGATGTAGAGTCCAATCTGCATATAGTGGTACACCTCTGGACAGTAAGTCTGCCCCGAGGTTCAATACCCCTGGTACGTGCGTCGCTCTTAGAGAGAGGAGACGGCTGCAGCTCCACAAGATCAGTTTGCGTGCCAGCATGTGTAACTGGAGAGAGCGCAAACCCCCTTGTCGGTTTATATACGACACTGTGGTCGTATTGTCCGTCCTCACGAGGACATGGTGTCCTCTGAGAAAAGGCAGGAAGCTTTTCAGGGTGAGAAACACCGCCAGAAGCTCCAGGTAATTTATGTGCGCCCAGTGGTGACCTTCGTAAATACCTCCCCAGCCTGTCAGACATGCGTCCGTGGTGACTATCTTCCGCAAAAGGACAGTTCCCATCGGTACGCCCCGTACTAGAAAAGTCGGGAGTAGCCAGCGGCGCAGTGCCTTTACGCAACTCGCCGTAACCATCAACCGCCGTGCGCCATGGCGCGCGGGGTCCAGTTTTAGAGCCGCTACCCAGCGCTGAAACTCTCTCATGTGTAAGCGTCCCAGTCATATGACTAGAATGGCTGACGCCATGAGCCCCAGTAACCGCAGGCATGATCTGAAAGGAACATGTTTGCGCAGCCGGAAAAGAGCGAGACAAGCTCTGAAAGCTTTTACCCTTTCCGCCGACAAGCGGGCTGTAAAAGGCACCGAGTTTAGGCGTAAACCCAGGAAGAGCACAGTCTGTGCTGGGCACAGCATGCTCTTCTCTGCGTTTATTATGAAACCCAAGTTGAGCAGGTGCTTTACGGTGGTGTGCTATCGCCCTCGCGAGCAGTCATCGCTCCCGGCTGTACAGCCTGAGCCGATGACATGATGACATTGTCGTCCTGCTCGTCAGATTCGGACAGGAGGAATCCCGAGGCGTCCTCGTCATCCTCCGTGTAATCCAACTCTAGGACGTCTTCTGTGGGCTGGACCATGGTGAGGTCCAGCCGGGAGCTCCAGCTTGGTATAGCGTGGGGCTCCGCTCGCGCGTCCCTCGCTGCTACCGAGTCCCAGCCTGACATGGCTCGGGGCTCCGGTTCTGCAGCGGCTACCACTGATGAGCCCCAGACTGACACAGTGCGGGGCTCCATCTCTGTGGAGGACGTCCTCATGTTATGATTTCCATCAGGTAAATCAGGGGACATGAGGGGGTCCTGACTCGACAGGCTAGCTTGGCGAGCTAGCCGTCGGCGGAGGCTCCTCGCGGTGAAGCGAGCACAATGCCCGCATGAGCCGGGGTTATCGATAGCCTCCTGGGCATGTTGCAGCCCGAGGCAGGACGAACAGGCCTGGTGTGCGTCTGTGTCCGAAATCTTTAACCCGCAGCCGCAAAGCCGAGCCTCCGGTTCCCTGGCTCCTCTGGTGTGAGGGAGAGACGCGTCCATCTTGCTAGCCATTGCGGCTACGCAGGAGGAACATGCTCGTAGCAGGTGCGTTTAGCCGAGAAAAAATCCTTTCCCACCTGCCGTTATTTCGGAGAAAAGACGACGGTGTAGGATTTATCTCCGAAGAATATTAACTGGTGTGTTAGTATTCTTACTTAATCCTATTCTTCTCTGGTGGAGAAGAAAGAAAAAAGTGTCCTTGCTAGCGTGGTGTCGGTAGCAAGGAGGGTAAGCTAGCAACAGGTGTGCTGCTAGCTTAATGAAAAACCTTACCTTTTCGATTTTCGAGGAAAAAGAAAAAGGGTGAGGTCGAATGTGGCACTAACTGGTGTGTTAGTACCTACAATCTTCTCTTCGAAGAATATCTAAAGGTAGCTCGCGAGCGCCCGTCGACCGAATTTAGCTAGGATAGCACGGTTCCGTCTGTGGACACAGTTAAGCTGCGCGGCTGCCGATAAAGAGATGAGCTCTTGAAGCGAGAAGAGGTGTTTGAATGACGCATGCGTAGTGGCGCAAGCTACTTATAGAGGGTGGATTCCCTGACGCTGACGTCGAGATCACCAGCCAATCAGAATTGGCTTAATGAGATTGATGCTTCTGTTTGCTCCGCGATGAGGCGCATCCCATAGTGAGACATCGAACGGAGTGTTATGAATGAGAACACAGATGCTTAAAGAAAGGGAGTCTTTATTTACACAAAACCTTTTAAAACAGAAGGTCAACATAAATCCTACCTCAGCCTTCTTCTGGGGGACACGGTGATTTGAAATTAGGCCACATGACAGGGAAGATTTTTCAATAAAAATACGAATATTAAATAAGACACGTGTTGCGCCAGCATCACTGTGCGTGGAGCTGCACTGACACCTGCTGCACACGCACTGGCACTGCAATATGAAAAAACGAAATGAAAAAAAAAATTCATATTAAATAAAGGAAGTATCCAAAATCCAATATAAAGAGGTGTGTGTCTGCTGTGTTCAGGCTAGCATTAATTCTTTCATTTGAGTTGAAGTTATTAGGTCACATGACAGAGAAGCTATTGAAAAAATAACATAACTTACATACAAATAACATAATGATTTTCAATACAAATATTAATATTAAATAAAGGAAAATCCAATATACAGAGTCTGCCGTGTACAGCCTACCATTCATCTCTGAGAGTGATTTGAAGTTATTAGGTCACATGACAGAGAAGCTATTGAATGAGTATTAATAGTTAATAAAGGAAGTACCAGAATCCAATATACAGAGGTGTGTCTGCGGTGTACAGACTGCATGACAATGCAGCTCAACACAGCTGCTGACAGAGGGCAGAGAACACTGCTTTATTATATATCATGTTAGAAATGACTAGAAATGGCACATACGCACATGAGTAATGGACACACACACACACACACACACACACACACACACACACACACACACACATACGCACACACACACGCTCGTACAGAGACTCTCTTCACTGTAGTGGGTTGTGTAAGGAGATAATGGCTGAGCCAAAATCAGCCCACTTCAATCCATAATGACACATGCTGTGTTTGTCAGAGGTGAGGCGAGTAGAGCAGTTCTTATGTAAGGTTGTTGACTCAAACACACACAATATCACTCCTGCTAACACTTAAGCGCACATTTTTATATATAAATACTGTTTATATATATATATACAGCTCTGGAAGAGATCACTGCAGCATTATCAGTTTTGCTATTCATAGGTATGTGTTTGAGTAAAATGTTTTTTTATTTTATTCTATAAACTTCTGACAACTTTTCTCTGTTTCTTATTCATCAGACACTGGAATGGAGTGCCTGCCGTACATGTAGAGAACAATTTGGAGTGGTCTCCATTGTCTTGACTCCAACCCCCCCCCCCCCCCCCC
>CALSBZ010038949.1:58036-69151 GCA_943591055.1 Gobionotothen gibberifrons | reverse complement strand
CACACACACACACACACACACACACACACACACACACACACACACACCAATGGAATGACCAAAGGAGGAGGAGGGGGGCAACAGATGAAGAGAAAGTGTTTACAGGCAGAAATGAGAGAGGGAGATATGGGAATGGACAGAGACAAAGACAGAGCAGATTATTGTCCACACAACCACTCACACACTTCCTCTGACCTCAGTCAACTAAAGTACATTACATTGTATTGTTCAGTGCAAGGACTGAAGCTATTGTGAAAGCACTATCTGCACTTGACTAGCGCTTATTTTTAGAAGCAGTGGGCAGCACAAGGTCAGTGTATGCAGTCACTTGTACAGGCTGTGCCTTGCTCAAGGGCAGTTGGTGTTCATTTCCTGACACAAAGAGAGAAAACCATTCACTCTCAGAGGCTTCTGTCCTTCTGAGTCTAAACACTTTAACTGTAGCAGTTGTCAGTCAGTGTCCAACACACACTGTTACACGGCTTAGTTGAATTCTGATTGGTCGATTTGGACATTTCAGAGGTTGTTATTATTGGCGAGAACACACTGCTGCTAAGCAAAATAATGACCGTTGCTAAGGAGGATCGAGGAAGAGAAGAAATGAGGTTAAAAGATAAAGCGTTGGACGACAGAAACTGTGAACAGACTTGGACAGTTACAGAAAACCTCGATATGCTGCCGCCATTTCATTTTCAATTAATATTGGGAGTCAAGTGGTTTGTTTATTATGTATGCGGTCGTGTGATAAGCTGGGTAATGTGAAGTTGCTGGGCACAGGACTGTTTTTTTAAACCCAGTGTGCCTGGCAGTTGGTGCTGCAGTACTTTTGGGGATTATTGTCGGAGCAGTCAAGTGCTCCCCACGAGGCTCAAAGCATGTGTAATACTGCAGATGATTACTAATATTAAGAGAGAAACAGTTCAGACAACATTCATTCATACTAACACACAAATAAGCAAATATGGTTATAGGTTATGATCTTTATCGTGCTGGAATATGGTTCATGATCATGTTTGATTTGATGCTCTTTATGTGCTCTCTAACTGAACAAGTTATGACATTGTAGTTATTTGTTGGATGGAACAGTGCATAAAAAGAGAGGATTAAAAACTGTGGGTGGTCCTGAGCTTCCATAAAGTGCATTCAAATGTGCACTTTGGAGGTTTCTTGTTAATAATCAAAAGTTATAGTACCATTAGGTGTTAATTTACCAATCATTATTTCCTCCTTTTGGACTAACTGAGTTCCTCTTCACTGCCTTTGTTGGCTCATTTCCTGCCACGTTACCATGATGTGTTGAAACTCATTATAAGCAGGGCCTTCGCTACAGCCCCCCCACTTTTTCCTCTGCAATTTCCTATTCTATCTTTCACTGGTTTTTCCAAACTCCCCTAACTGCCCCCATGTCCCCCCCCTTGTATCCCACTTCCATCTGAAGCTCTTCCACTAAAGAGGATGGGATGTGCGAGTGAGCCTGTGAGGTATCTGCTTTCATATCCGTGTCAGTGCTGATGCTGTTCTAAAATGCACAGCTTGGCACTGAAAAAGAAGATTGCATGATTAAAAAAATATCATGCAATGCTGCCTGGAAGGAATATGTGTGTTTGACATACCATATGTGCTTCAGTTCCCAGCAACTCTCCAATTTAAAATATATATAATCTCCCTCTAACTGTGCGCACATTTAGCTGCCGCAACAGTTGTGAATCCGGTTGTATATGAATCCGGTTGTAGTCCAAACTACTATGAATATGAAACCATTAGAGCGACTTCCTTACTCATTTGTGTTCTAAGCATTCCTCTGCTCACTTTCACGACCAAATGTCTCGTGAAAAACCTCATACAATTCACTTTTATCCCTTAATGGCAAAGTATACTCTATGAAGCCATCTATATATAATACTGTAGCCACACAGCCTGTATGCAGTCTGCTGTCCGGTATCATTAGTATGTCACTTATAATTCCCATCATTTACTCCCCTCAGCAATACTTCCTGTTGATGCTTTGCACATAGTGTTGTTTATCATCCACCCTTGTTATTGAATGCAGCACATGGTGGTGTGTGTGTGTGTGTGTGTGTGTATGTGTGTGTGTGTCCCAGGCTCTGTAGTTTGATGTGTTCCATGCATGAGTCCCCCATCCCGCTGGAATTGAGCACAGAAGAAGCCATGTGATTAAAGACTATCCATCCCACTTTCATTTGTGTACCTTTGTACTTTGGATTAGTGTTTAATGATTACAGTAATGCTTTGTTTTGTGGAGCTGTAAGCCACAGTGGACCAATCATAAGGATGGAGCTATGGATGTGCATAGGGACTGAGGGTTTAGGGTTGCTTTGCTCTAGTCCACACTTCCAACACAACAACAACAACAGTGGCCCCACAGGGGCTTGTTTGCTGGAAAACTGCTAGACCAGCATCCTTCCCCGAGGACCTGTTTGGATTTGTGCTCGTTTAGAGCTTTATTTACAAAATGAAAAATGAATATTTTGATTTCAGCATTGAGCTGTAAGAGGAAGGTGACATCATCGTTCACCTCTTCCTTCCCTGGGGATATACTGTAATGGGGAGATGAGACAGAAACAGACAGAATAAGAGAAGGGGAAGCAGGGGGAGTTTTCTCAACATCCAGAAACATTCAATCGACACCAAGGCAAACTCTAACCAGCAGCTAAACAAAGCGACTGTTCAATATTTAACACAGACATCTGAATACATCAACATTGTTCATGTCCGCTTTCAAAAGTGGATAAAAGTACTACAATTGGCACATAAACTGTTGTGAAAAACGACAATAGCCCCTCCCAAGATGGCAGCAAATTTCAAGATGGCCACCAATGATGGCTTGGAAATGTTTTTGCCATAAAATCATACATTTTCGACCATGTAGAAACCAAATTCAGATGCCAGGAAATATTCAGAAGCTTCTTTTGACCAAATCTGATCATGTGTGGTAGTTGAGGTGGTGGAGATATTTTGGGGTGGATAAGTGTATTCCTGTAGAGGTACATTGGGGACATCATGGTGTTGGTACAGTGTCGGTAACTAATTCTGCTAAAATAGAAAAACTAGAATTAGTATTAGTGGTGTTTTAACATTTTGTGTTAAAAATGACACAAAAAGCTCTGACAGCAGGTCATACTTTGTAACCCAGTGTGCATTAACACTTCTTCAGATCCGAAGACGCGGTAGGTTAATGAGGGATGAAACAGGGTGTATAACTTAATATAATGTCTGTTTTCAAATGAATATTTCAGTGGTGCCGCTGCGTGTCTGTTGACTGCTCATGTTGCAGCAGCTCTCTGGCTCCAGCCGTGTTGTTGGAATGCTCTTTATCTATAGATGAGTGTGTGAGATGAAGGTGATGAAATCCATGGTAATGTGCCTCTCATCAGCCTGTGTTGTATATTTCATGGAGGATCTAAGTCTCCTCATTGGATGGATGGGTGTGTCAGGAGAAGAAGAGGGCTCAGCGGTGAGAGTCAACTTCCATCATGATACGATATTATGTCAATTATTTGGACAACAAAACGATATTTGCTTATATCATATATAAAACGTAGGTCTTGCCCAACAGGATTTTTATTAAATTCAACATCATAGTGCCTACAATTGATTTGATGATATTGAAAAATGCGATTTTAAAAAGTAATGGGCTCAGGTATTAAAGAATAAACGTGCTGTTCGCTATAAAGTGACACGTTTCTCACCTTAGAGTGCAAATGTTGTCAGTCAGTTAAGATAAGCATGGATTCTTTCACTTTCTAAAGTTTAAATTGAAGATGTTGCTTTTAAAAGTTTTAGAATTTCCTGACAGTCTGGCATTCCTCCTCGTATTGCTTCAGACTCCTTGACCCGCTATTGGCCTGTCTTTTATCATTTTGGTACAAAACAATTGTAATGATTTGAAAGGGAAATCTAATTTATAAAATATTTTATAATACATTTGACCACATTGTGTGAACAAACTATATAAACTGTTCAGGACATGTATTTAACTACTTCTAAAACCAAGGTTCATCTAACAAGAGTCATGTATTCAAGGAATGTATTTCCACATTAAGTCACTGCTGCCATTGCTTTTCAATACAATACAAAACGGCACTGACAAGTATACACACTCAGTAGGCGATATGTACACGTTCTTTTCAGTTTCTATAACTCACAATCATCCATCAATTATTTAAGAGATTATTAATTGATGACATTAAAACAATGTGTGTATAATGACTAGAGAATTATATGAATAAAAGAGACTGGGTGTTTCTCAATATCGAGTAATGCTGCTCCAGAGCCACTATTTCAAGCATACTACGTCATCGAGTGCCGCCGAAGGACTGTTCCAATGTCCAGCATACTTGGAATTCTACCGAGCCCGGCGTACTTCGTAGCAAGAAATTTCGAGGCTGCACATGTGTAGACTCCGCTGTCTTAAAATCCCCACAATGCTTTGCGCACGGACCAATTTCCAAATCTTTGGTGTAAATCGTGCTCCATTTAAGGCGGGGCCTCTCATATGACACACACCTGCACACCTGTTAGCCTGTTCCACCATTCTTTGTTTTCCGAGGCAGGATTCTTGCCATGCTTCTGAAGCAAGTGACTCGGAAGACATGTGCTACCAAGCAAGCGTCCTCGACATTGAGAAACACCCATTGTCTCCAGCTCCACTTGGCACACATGAGCGGTGCATAATGAATGTAGATGGTCTGGTTTTAGGACAAGATGATACTCATTATCTCTTACAGGCCTCCTAGTGTCATTCTGACCCTCAAATGAAATTCTTAATGGATTTTATAACTTTACATTTTTGTGTTATATGTAAAGAACATTTCTTCTAAGCCAACCGGGTATACTAGTTTTAGTCTATTTTTGACATCATTATGTTAACCTTGAGAGCATGCAAATCAAAGCACCATGGTGCCTCTCAGCCACGCTGCTGCTGCGGCTTTAGAGCCTTTGTTGGAGTTGGGGGGGGGCATACATAAAACACTCTGATAATGTGTCAGGCTCTCAGTACGGTACTTCTGCCTCTGAATTCTGCTTTTCAAAAAACTGCTCATGTGGCTCTCAGGAAGTAACTGGAAAGATCAGCATGTTGTACAGTGTAAAAACGTGCACAGTGTTGCATTTTTGACTGTCTCAAATCACACACAGCGAGCTAACTAGCTACTTTGCTTACCGCGAATGATAAAGTTGCTAGCTAGCAATGTTGAGTGCATTTAGAAATACACTTTTGTAGTTATGGACGAAAAACAGCAAATGTATCCATAGAAGTAAGCATATTGAGACACAGCATAATGGTGACTTTATACCGGTCTTACATGCTCTCAATATTAGATTGTAGTTTCATTGGAGTGTATCCTTGTGGCTTTTTAAGTGTATTCTGAGCGTCTTTATAACGTAGTGATGCAGTAGATAAGGTTTAAACTGCTCTGAATATATCGTTGTCAGAGAGCAGAGTGTTGCGCTCTACAGAGACAGGATACACATACATGATTCAAACACTGCAGATACGTTACATACATGTTTAAAGAAGCGCACTCCGCTCACTCTCCCTCGCTGCCTTGGTATGGTCTAACTAACCGCAGGGGAGCAGACTCATGTGTGCATCCATGTGTTTCATGGTCATGTTCTGGTACTTTACTGTATGTGTGTATCATGCAATATGTATGAACTTGTGTTGTAGCATTGTGGAAATGTATTTGATGAGGCATGCATGTACATGCAATATGAAAGACACATTATAGTCACTATGAATCCTTATATTGTCTGTAGCTTCATTAGCTCGGCCCTCTTGAATGGACAAACAATAGATTTGGCTGCATGAAGACAAATTGCATTGTGCTGCATGATACCATATTTATCTGACAGCTGAAGTTGCTAGCTAATTAAAAAGAAGAAAAATGTACATTCATACGGTTTTTTAAAGATTGTATTGAAAAATGACAGCTTCTGGAATATAACGATTAGCTTTGTCTTTGAATGTGTCATTATTCTTTGGCTGCCGTCCTCCTTTCTGCATTAGCATACACGTTCTTCTTGAGAATTCTTTATTTTAATAGCCTTTGTTTTATAAGAGAAAAACTGAAATGTGAGAGATCCACTACTTTCTATTTGTGTGAACATTAAGATCACATTAAACAGTTTTACAATTTAGATGATTGCCTGTTCTTCTATTTTATTTGGTTGGTGGTAAAAATGCTTGTGGTGTGCTTGAATATTCCACTTAGTATACTGAAGCTTGCTCAAAAATACTTCAAACAAGCGGCCATTCTTTTCACCTTGGCTGCATTAACCTGTTTTATTGCAGTGGTGTGAAAATGGTCGGCAAATGCTGCTTTGTTTTTTGACAATACATGACATTATATTATAGGGGCTTTGGCTCATCATAAGTTTTTTGTGTTGAATATCTAGAAATTGGCTCGCCGTATAGCTATGTTTGTCAAGCTGGGTCCCCGTGTGAATGAAATCAGCTCGTTTGAAGAAAGACTTGCAGAAATAATGTTGGAGAGATGAAAAGGATTGGATAATGTTATTCCGCTGACTCCTCTTGGGTTTCTTGGCTCTGCAGTATTTGTTTCTACATACACTATATTCATTTAGTGTTATCAGAGGCAGCCAGTCTCTCTGTTAAAACAGTTTTATTATCAACACAATAACTGTGTTGACTCAGCATCTTGTTGAAAGAATAATGCACTGTATATTTAAAACATGGCCTGAATTAAATTCATTGCACAGATTAGTGAGAGGAGGGGCACGGGGCTTTGAAGAATGCCAGCAATACACGCACCCATGAATATGTGGGATCACCGTTCTGCATGAATGTATTAGCAGGGTTTGAGTTTTTAATTTAATCTATTCTAAAGTCTAGTCTGTCTATCGAGGTGGTAACCTTTGAATCACCTTTGACCCTGAATCAGAAGTGATGGAGCTGGTGAGAGAGCGTTACTCATAGATACTGTAGATAGATAGATAGAAAACATATGGTAGTATATCAATTACAGTTGTATAAGTGCTGTGAATTATAAAAGATTGGGGAAGATCGCCCTCAGTCAGTTAATCCGTCAGAATTCGAGACAGATTTTCTTGTAACTGTTAGATATTTGGTTAATGCAACCTCTGGCATACTGTGAATACTTAAGAAGGGGCAGGTCAAATAAGATGTTCTTCTCCCTGCTCCTTTCCACCATGCGCTATAATAAATGTTTTGTAAAGTGTACATGTTTTGTTTTAAAATAACTGCCATGTGTGAAATAAATAAATATCTATATGCCATTGTGTATAAAAAAATGACAAATTCAGAACATGCAGATGTCTAAATTCCCATTGCTGTGACTGTAAGGTACACTCCAGGCAAAGTTGCTTGAGAAGCCACATCGGCAGATCATTAATATATAGACTAAGAATTTTTTTTTTAATTAAATTAAATGCATTAGAATACTGGTTAAAAAAAGAGTAGAGGAAACTTCAGCCTTCTTCAGGCCTTTCTGGAGGCCCTGATTGGGGGATTGGCTGCACCTGGTCATACACTAATTATGGCAAATATTGGACATGAGTCCCAATCAGGCAAACATAAAGTACTCCAGTGTGCAACCCAGTCTCACGGCATTTCGTGTTATTGTCACGAAATGTATTTAATCTATTGATTCGTGTTCACCAACATGATTTCGCCATTTTATTCGTGTCACACAGAACAATGTAAAAGCAATGTAAATAATAACAAATTAGAAGGAAAAACAGATTAAAAAAATACAGATTTCAGTATTCTGACACAGAACGATTGTGTGATCTCCTCTTGAAGCATTTGCTCCAGCATTTTGAGGAGGGGCACAACCTTGGACCCAGATACATTTTTCTCCTCAGAAAGCTCAATGGTGGCATCATTGAATGCAGACAGCAGAGAGAGGCACCCACTTATGGTGGTGAACTCAGCAGAGGTCAGTGTGGTGATTTCCGTATTCAAACAGGTCAAAGCACATACCTTAGCAAGGGTGCTGCTCCTGAAATACCCCACCAGTTTTCTTGCCTTGGCCCGAATATCACACAGCACAGGGGTCATGTCAAGAGATTTTTTTTTAATCAAATTCAGTGTATGTGCAATGCATATTGTATGTGCAATGCATATTGCATGACGTAGCTTTAATTATTTGCCACAGAAATCATATTGGCTGCACCATCTGTCACAAGGCAAGTGACCTTGTCTGTGATTCCCCATTCCTCCATGAGGGAGGCTTTCACTCTGGCCAGGTTTTCAGCAGGGTGTGTTTGGGGGAATTGTTGCACTCCTAACAACACAGAAGCTGTGTTAAGAATGAGTATCTTGTAACTTTTCTTTTATTTGCATGATAAAGTGAAGTTAACATGGTTAAATTATAAAGTATATTATTCAAAAATATTAAATGACAAACCTTGAGCAGGTCCACCTCCATGTCCCTCCTTGATCTCATGTATGGCACGATAATGCCTTAGCATGGATGAAGTATTGTTATTGTAACCCAGTTCCCTGGAGCACAATAAACACTTCACCTTTGAATAAAATAGAAAAAGTTAAAAAATGAACCATACAAAATCTAACATAATACATCTGTTGTAATAGACTATTATCCCTTATTGGGAGAAATCAGATCAAAGTGTTCCCACACATGGGAAGTCCTTCTCTTCTTTGCTGGCTCCATTCTAACGAGTTGCAAAAATATCATACAACCAAAACTGGCAAATGACAAGCGTTCTCCTCTATCACAAGGTTCACACATCTTGAATCGAATCCCATGGGGTTTTATCTGTCAGAAGCTCGCGCCAAGTTCTGAATCGCTTCCTGAAGCAGTCGCGTGGTATCGACAGGCAGCGAGGCTTCGTTTGTCATCGATGACATCACTGGCCCAAAACGAAAACTCCGAAGCCTCTGCACAATACGTAACATCACTAGAGGAAACTGGAGCCTTCTTCAGGCCTTTATGGAGGCCCTGATTGGGGATTGGGAGCACCTGAGTGAGTGGCTGCACCTGGAGGAGGACAATCAGGGGGGGAGAGACACAAACACAAACACACAGAGGTTTGGTGCCGAACTCTTGACCAAAACAATAGTCTTCTAAAGTAATTGTCCTCCCTTCAACCTTAAAATATGTTTCCATATCCTTTAAATTGTGTGTAGTTTATTCGTTTTTTCTCTGTTCTGAACCAGTAACACCCTTGAGCTGCTGCCTGATGATTGGCTGATGTTCAGAGGCTAGGGGGCCTGAAGTGGAATCTTCATGAGTGGACATATTTGCGGAAAGTGTTTAAAATAGTGTGTGGGGCTCTGACTAATGACTTGAGAGTCTCTGAGGAGCTTCTCTGTGAGGCAGAGGGATGAAACACAGTTATACAAAGTTAGCAAAGCTGTAATCACCGGCACAGAAACATGAGTCATCATCGCCACTTCACTCAGGCTCATCCACTCTCACCAGTCCTTACATTAGGTATTTGAGTCACCAAATCATAAAGATAATCGTCTGTACTGTTCAGAGTCATGTTGTGTTGATGTGGTTTGTTCATCTACTCTGAGTAATATTTTATTTAGCAGTTACTACTGGTGCAGTGTTGTGAAGAGGTTGGATGATCTAAATGGCCAACATGTACACTACTGTATGTGTGCACTGTTTATGGAGGTTACTGTTCTATTGGGACTATGAGGAGATGTTTTTCCTGTTAGAGCAAACGTGGATTAGGAAATAGGAGTGGCTTTTATCGTGACACAGCCAAGAGAAATTCATTTTATTTCTTATTCTGATAAGAAAATGCTATTTCACAAGGGAACTGGATATGTAGGGGAGCCTTTTTAGTTCTGGGGCATATTGTTTAAAATGTATTAATAATAATAATAATTTAAATGTATTTAGCGCCTTACATAAACCCAATGACACGTATACTTATGGAAAACCAAAATTGTGCCTGCAGATCAGTTGCCACCATATTCAAAGTCAACCTTTTTTTATGGCTAGCAGGAGAATGAAAAAATACTAATGTACTTCATCCATTAATGAAACATTGAGACCTTTGATAACAAAAAGTCTCTTTTGTAATTACAAATAACTACGATTTCTTTCCGCCCTGTGCTTTCCCAAAGTCATTCATCATCTCTAAGTAAACCTGAGAGTTATTATCACAAGTTACCTTTCTCCTCTATGTGTTGCTTGACTGACAAAAACATTTTGTTATTCATCTTGACTCCTAACCCTAACCCTAACCTGTTTCCCAAAAGAGCATAGTTTGAAAACTAATGTTCTTTCTTTTTGTCTCCAGGTTCATCGGTCATCCCATCCTCTGACCTGTTCTCCAACACCTCCTGCAACACCTCCTCCAATGATTCCACCTTCTGCTCTCCTGTGGATGAAGGACAGGGGGCAGGAAGTCCATATAAGGCTCTGGAGATGTTCTTCATCGCCTTAGTTACAGGATCTCTGAGCTTTGTGACTGTAACAGGAAATATATTAGTCATGCTTTCCATCAAAGTAAACCGCCACCTACAAACTGTCAACAACTATTTCCTATTCTCATTAGCATGCGCTGACCTGATCATAGGTGCTTTCAGCATGAATCTGTACACAGTCTACATCATCGTGGGCTACTGGCCGCTGGGCCCGGTGGTCTGTGACTTATGGCTAGCTTTAGATTATGTTGTCTCCAACGCCTCCGTGATGAATTTATTGATCATCAGCTTCGATCGCTATTTTTGCGTGACCAAACCCCTCAGTTACCCATCAAGAAGGACGACCAAGATGGCGGGGCTGATGATCGCAGCAGCGTGGATCCTGTCCTTCATCCTGTGGGCACCTGCCATCTTGTTCTGGCAGTTCATCGTTGGACAGCGAACAGTGCCCCCTGGAGAGTGTTACATTCAGGTACAGTGCAGCTGTACTTAAGTATATTTTTCTGGTATCAGTACTTTACTCCACTACTTATTTTTCTGACGACTTTTTACTTTTACTTCTTACATTTTGAACCCAAATACCTGTACTTTCTACTTCTTACATGTTGAACACAAATACCTGTACTTTCTACTTCTTACATGTTGAACACAAATACCTGTACTTTCTACTTCTTACATTTTGAACTCAAATACCTGTACTTTCT
>CALSBZ010038949.1:29706-43036 GCA_943591055.1 Gobionotothen gibberifrons | reverse complement strand
GTCAGGTACTCTTTAAAACAGCTGCTAGTTATGGGTACTTTTTTACTTAAGTACATTTCGAAGCCCATACTTTTACTTGAATAAAGAAGTTTAGTCAGTACTTCTACTTTTACCAGAGTATTTTTAAACACGAGTATCTGTACTGAGTAAAGGATGTGTGTACTTTTGCCATCTCTGCAGTTTGCATTACAATGGTGTGCCTGGTTGGTAATTACAAACACTATAGAGTGATACAAAATGTACCATGATGCATGTTACCTCCTGAAGATAACATTATATTTCATCATGAAAACATAAGGATCTGAAAGCGTTTTGCATGGCAGCGTACATGCTGCTGGTTTGCAGGGGGGAGTACCAGGTTTACCTGTGTGTGAACAGTAAGGAACAGCTGTTAACTGCTGCTGCTGCATTCACTTCACTTCATTAGTGTTCACAATGACAGATGCTATTTGTCCTCTGAGCTTTTAAAAGGACAAAGCATACTACGATATATTTCCCATTTTGATACAGCCTTCCAAAATCACTTCTGACATCAACAGTGCTAGATAGGAATGTATCTTTAACTAAATCCAGGACCAGTGTTTCTGACCCCATGACTGTGATCATTGCATTGTGGGTAATGGCAGCCTCTAATGACAAAAGCAAGGTGACAATATGATGGTGACGGAAAAAGTTAGATGCAAATCAGTCAGGTGATACACACTAAGCAGCCATTGTGGTGCTATTGAATCATTTGATAATTGTTTTTTTGTGTGCTTCATCAAGTCTTAATGACTTAAAGCATTTGAAACACGTAGTTTTGTGTCCTTTGACAAGTTATGGAGCTTCTACAGAGGGTCTTAAGGTGTTTCAGACAGTAATCAGTCATTTTTAACCTTGTGCCATTACTGATGCTCAGGCACCTTGTGAACTCTTTTGTGCCGTACCGTACCAGGCTATGAGCTACAGCTTTTAACGGACCTGTGTGTGTTGGAGTGTGTGTGTTATTGCCCTCCTTCTCCACCTCCATCTTTATACTTTCTTTTATAAGCACGGTTCATAAAGCCCCAGGACACACGTGCATTTTTCATCCAAGCTGAAACATTGTTACCGTATTCCTCAGTTCTTACCTCCTCGAGCAAATGTGATCCCCCAACACAAAGGGCTCTGGCAAAAAAACATGTTTCTACACTGTCAGACCTTTAAAAGGTTTTACAGTAGGGGCAGTTATTCAAGTTGTGGTATTGAGTGACGGCAGAGCTGGTCAGTTCTTATCACTCAAAGCGAAACTGATGCTGAGGCTTTATAAGAATAGAACCATTGAGCCTACGGTGACGTTAAATACAGTAATTACATACATTTTCCCTTAAGCCCCGCCTCCGATCTCCCACTCTCCTCAGTCAGATGAATGTAGAGGGAAAATAACTGTGGATTTAGCTTTTTATTGCATTTTCCAACTTTTAGACCCTAATGATTTTAATATGAGCTTTAATAGTGTTCATATTTAGCTCAAAAAAGATATACCCTGATTTACAGACGTTTCTTTCCGAATGTAAGCAACATATTTTAAAAAACCTCTTTATGCTTTAGAAAAACATTTCTTTATGAGTATATTATGGTTAAACTCGGCCACTATAGAAAGTACGGAGATGGAAACAGGAGATGACTTTACAGATGTGGGTTTCCTGAATGATACGCCTCTAAACAGACATATGATTAAGGGAAGATGGTCTAGACGCTTCTACTCTTATTTTCCAGTCCTGGGCAAAAATGTTCTCTATAATATTACTTAATAAAATGTGCTTAATTAATTGTGTGATATTCAGTGATGACATTATAGTACAGTGCATGTGATGTCTGTCAGAATTGGAGGTAATCAGTAGCTGCAACCAGTCTGTCTGAAAGGTCCTAGAAGGTTCAAGAAGGTTCATAACAACTCAAGATGCTTTTGGGAAACAGGGATCATTTTGTCCCTGTCTACATCTAATGACTGACCCTCTAAGCTTCTACTATCTAAATGTTAGAGAGCTGAAATTAGTGTACAAAATGATAAATTGTGGTACAACAAAAAGCACAGAAACAGTGCTTTAACCCTGGTATTAAAGCAAATGTATCTGAAAATAGAGCCATACTAAACCATAGTGTGTAACAATCAACCTGCAGATGTCTGGTTTTTAAAACTGTCAGAGTGAACACATCATGTAACTAACAAAAACAAAGCAGATCTTCTCTGACTGCGAACACAATGTTCGCTCTGATGGATATAGCTCAAACCAGTTCCAATCCTCAGCCAGGATTCTGTATTCTGGTGATACTCGGTTAACTCTCTTTCCTTCCCGTTCTCTGCAGGTGACCAAGACTATCTTTGCCATCCTGCTGGCCTTCATCATCACGTGGACGCCGTATAACGTCATGGTGCTGATCTCCACCTTCTGCCAGTCCTGTGTCCCTGACACCGTGTGGGTTATCGGCTACTGGCTGTGCTACGTCAACTCCACCATCAACCCGGCATGTTACGCTCTGTGCAACGCCACGTTCAAAAAGACCTTCAAGAACCTGCTGCTGTGCCAGTATAAAAACATAGGTACAAGATGAGGGGGGAGCAGAGGTCTGAGGATGGGGGATGGGGTCAGGAAATATTGTTCAGAGGTGAGTGGAAGGGGGGGGGTGTGGTTCATTCTGAAACAAAAATCAGACCAACATGTGAGTGTAAACCTTCAGGTGGACGTCATCACCACGCTTCTAACATGTGATACATTTCCATTATACACTGCAGGAATTCAGGAATATCTTTATTGAAAATGTGTCACAGACAATGCTACACCAACTTGTTAACCCTAGTTATCAAATGTGCGATAAAGTCATTCAGCAACACATAATTGTAACAAAAACATGATATATATTTGTTATATTACGCCATGACACATAGCCATGCTGTATGCATAGACCATCATACAGTTGTGAGGGGACACAAAGGAAGGTCAGAAACCCCCCCACCTCCCACAATGACATGTTGGTGGTCACTGTCATATCAATGGACAAAATCGATAGCCCCAAATAATGTTCCATGGAAAGCCATGAAACTGAAGTAAGGTTATAGAGGAGAGGAGGGATGACTGGAGACAAGGTGGGGGAGAACAGTTAGTGGAGGAGAGAGGAGAACGTAGCAGCAGAGGGGAATTGTAAGGATTTTACGTAGCATACACTGTGGCAGCCATGTTGGAAGTCTTTAGCTCATGAGCAACAATAGCAGCCAATCGTAAATAAGCTATTTGTCATTTGATTTCATGCTGTAATTCATTAGATTGCGTATTGGTGTTGTCATCAGCAGGTTAGCTTTCGGTTGCGTCGTGGTAGCCCCCTTTTTGCGATAGGAAGACGACATATTCCAATGAGACCATCGGGGTTAGGCAAGGAAGAGAAAGTTTAATTTAAATTAGTTGAATACAGTTCAGGAGGTAGTTACTTAATTTAAAAAAGAAGTGGCTATTTTAAACATAAAGCTTTAATATAAATGCCTCTCAATATTCAAGAGATGTGATTTTCATTAGTTGCCTGTAGTTTTTAGCTAAAAGTTATTTTTTAAGTGTAAATGATCATAATAAAACAAGATAAAAGGTTATTTACTTGAAAAACTAAACTACCAACTAACCCTCTGCAACACATCATCAAACACATTATCTTTGACTTTATTCATAACGGTTCAGATACAGGGTTATTGTGTGTGCCATTTTGATTCCTCTAATGTTTGCACACATGACAAGTTAAATACAGGGAACACAGCTGCAGCTCGATGCTCTCTAACTATAGTACACATTCTGGTTTATCAGGGGTTAAACTCAAAGCACAAAAACACCTCCCCGGGGGTGTGTTGATTTTAATTTTGGTTGACGAACGAGATTAGTTCAAAAGTTATCTTGGCGTTTTGAGGCAGAGTGAGAGGAAAAATGAATGAAATGCTCGCTGATAATTAACTGATGAAGAATCATGCAGCTGTCTGTGTTGCTGTTCTATTTGGGTCAGCTCCATTGTACTTTTTTTATTTATTTATTTCCATCAGATTCCATAAACCCTTTTAAATTCAGATCTGTAAAGGCCTGTATTACTTTATCATGATATTTAGTATAGTATTAAATCACTCAGCTGAGACAATCCATTATTCATTATTCAACAGTTTGATCGGGTGAGTCAAACTGCTGTCCTTTGATATCTTAGCATTAGTTATTTCATCATTTGATGAGGTAATACCATGTCAGAACAGGGTTTAAGTTAGGTCAGACATCAGGCCCTTTTTAAATGCAGCTGATCTGAGAAATGAAACGTCTCCTAAACTAAATCCTCCGTGGCTCAGTGGGAAAGTGTGTGTCTTCTTATAATGTGACTGTCACAAACTTGACAGGGCCTTGCCAATCACCTATTGCCCACACTCAAGAAAAAAGATTAGGAAAGGAACATCATGACATCCTGTTCCTCAACAGAAAGAAAATACAACTAATTTCTCACAATATGGACGCTCACAAAGTCTTCAATGTGAGAGACTAGTACAGTAAGGACTACAAGGTGCAGTTGAGCATACTTCTCTTCTTCAAAGCCTCTTACAATAAGTGCAAACACCATAGGGATTCAAACTCTGAACAACAAGGAAAGTGCAGATATATTCACTTCAAGCAAGTCATACTTTTGTAAGTGCAATATAATACCTTTTGTTTCAAGAATTGTATTGACAAGGTACAATTGAAACAGCTGGATTTTCAGTTTGTGAGGAAAGATAGTTGTATGACCAACACTGGCTATGTGGACCTGTTTGACAATAGGCTTAATCTAGTCTCAAAACTCCAATATAATTATATTTTTTCCACATTTTCTCCGTCTTTCTTTTTGGATTGGCCTTACAGTATCTCCAGTTCCTCTCTCTGGACTGCAGGTGCTTTATTGTGTGTTTTCAGAGAGGCTGCTGCTCTGCTGTCAGTTTGATGTCAGTTCCCATTGAGTTCCCCATTCATGTAGTCACATTTCTGTTCAGCCTATCCAAATTCAAACAGGTGATGTTTGTGAAGACGTTTGCTGTATCACAACATGCTTTATTACCCAACACTGAAATCATCACTTGGAACAGGGCTATAATTTGGAATATAATTGCATGACTGTCACAACCCATGAATTCCAAAGAGACATTAAGTGAGAACATTTCCTTTAACAGTCCGCTGGTGTTCTCAGTGAGAGACACTGGAGGAACATTTCAGGAGCGTTTCTAAATCATGTATTCCTTTTCTCTTTCAGTTTGTAATGATCCTTTATGATCCTTTCTCATCTCAATTATTTTTAATCTGACATTCCCTCTTGGTGTATCTATTTATTTTTGCTGAGTTATGCTCTGCACATTCGCTAAAATATATTGGAAAAATACATTTAAGGACAAAATACATCAAGGTATTGTGCTGTAATTCTAACATTTCGCATGTCAGACACATTTCCATATAATAAAGTAAGATTTATCCTAGCTGTCAGGGTCATGATGAAACTGTTAGCACATCCTATTGCAGCATGTGTGTGTGTTCATCCATTGTTCACCTGGATGGAAACTGTTACACTCCTCTATATCATCTGCAGCCCCTCACATTTCCTTTTTATTAACACTTTTTTATGATTTAAGTTGTATGACTCTATAATACATAAACAGAGTTAGTGACAGTATTTTTGAAAATGCTCTTTGTCGTTTTCTCACAATGAGAATAAAGAGTCTATTGAGATTCTAACAAAGACAACTTGAGAATGGCTGCTCGGTGTAACATGAAATCAGGATTAGTGCAAAGAAGAGACAAAACAGAGGAGTGTGAGGGAGGAAGTGTACACAGACAAACATCAGCAACACTCAAGATTTGCAGAATGAATGGATGAGAGCAGGGTTTAGGAAAATCAGAATTACTGACTGAGAGGCTTGACTGGGCTGCAACATAAAATAGTTCTAAACATTAACAAAACCTGTTTAAATCAAATCATTTTACTCTGGGGTACTACTGATAACCTTTATCTAATATGCAGTGCCTTTCAGACAAAAACCCTTCAAAATAAACACGATGTTTCGTATTAATAATAATAATGCATCACATTTTTTATTAGAATGCTTTTGCAGGTGCTCAAAGCGCTTTACCATTACACATATTAGACATGTCACGGCCCGTCCACACAGCGGCGTGCTTTGTCGCTTGCCGGCGGGCATGTCTGAAACTCGACCAACAACCAATCACATGAATCTCCTACCCCTGACACAAAAGCAGCGGTTTGATTGGCTAGAGCTTGTACTGGCATATGATTCGATTGGCTGACGCTTCTGCCGAGGCGTCAAAAGTTGAACATTGCTCAAATTTTGCAGCGAGCCACGCCAGCAATGCTCCGCATCGCTTCCCACAATGCAGTTCGGCGAAAAGTGACGTCACCCCATTCAAAGTGAATGGTGAAGCGTCAACGCATGCTGCTGTGTGGACGGGCCGTAAGAGTCATTACTGTGGACATTACCCACAGGAGCAAATTCGAGTGAAGTGTCTTGCCCAAGGACACACCGGCCTGACGCAGTGGCGGGCGAGGCGGGCGAGGCGGGTTTCGAACTAGAGCTCACCAACGCCCCTTAATCTGATGATCAACGCTCTAACCCACTGCGCCAAAACCACCTTTACAAAGAGCCAATAACACAGCGGTTAATTTTTAATGTATTTTAGATATATCACCACATATTAAAACCACTTTATGATGTTTTTGAAGCGTAAATGCAATCACCACAAGTAAAAAATCGAACTTTAACAAACTACATAGTGGTCACATGGCTGCGCTACCGCTAAGCTAACGGTGGCTAATGTTCGGCTAATAACGTTTAGTCGACACTTGTTAGCAACCACTGTTTATAAGACAGGTAAACGCTTCAGATATTCCACAGTGGGGTATCTAATTAGTAGTTTTATGTTGTAGAGTAGAAAAAAAAATCTCTTCAGCTTTTGTTAACCACAGACCTTATTTCAGACTTCTATCCAAATTCAAAATGCCATTGACTTCGAGATGAGTGAACAGGAAGTGGTCATCTTAAATATGATAAATATCACTGATTATTAGCCACCAATAAAGTCAGGTGTGTAAGGGTTAGGGGAAGATGATAGGAACCTTTATCACCAGGGTTAAAGAAGAGTTGCCTGCTTATGGTTGAGGAATTATTATTGTCATGCTAATTCTGGTTGTGTAGGGTCTGGCCAGCGAGTGTGTCACATGTCATCCCCTCTTCTCTCTGACCTAATTTCCTGTCAGTGGTTTGCTCCATTCAGAACAGTTTTAACATGAGGTTATTTCTGGTGTAGGTTAGATTGTCAGTGGAGGACAGAGCATAGGTGTGTAATGGAGCAGTGAGATGGATCACGGGGGGGGGGGGGGGCAGGTGGTGCTTTGAGGCTATGGGCAAACAGCGGCTCTGACAGGTCTGATGGCAATTCCCCTCACCTCAAATTACAAGGGAACACATTTGGTCCCACATCCAAAAAACTATCTCCAACTCTACATCAAGTCCATCACACATCTCCAACTGGAGTTGTTGCTCAGTTCTGGCTGAGGAACCTGTTGAATTTCCCCATTGTACAAGCAGTGTCATTTTCAAATGACACTGCAACAATGGTGTAAGCTTTGGCCGAAGGTTGAATAATTACTCAAATGACTAGTTTTATCTGATGATTTGATCGTATCAGATTTCACACAGAATGTATTTCCTGATGAAACAGAACATAGTGAACAGATGTAGTTTGTGTATAATATTTCCACATGAACACTAACTACCAAACTAGAGAGACATTCATTTTGCTAAACAACTGGAAAAGATGTGTCTTTTGGTGGTATACTGTAAAACGCTGACCACATGTACAGTATAATTCAAAGGGTTGTACATTGTAATACGTTTAAAATACCCCATTCTATGTTGACATCTGTAAATGCACAGTTATATATCACATATGGATCATTCCAAAGAGGGGAGACATCTTGTGTTCTTTCAGACTTGATCAAACATATGTACCTCCCACTGTACAGAGCATGAGCGTTATAGTGATATAAAGACATTGTGAATTGTAGTCTTATATTTTGTCAGAGTATTGTTATTATATCTTTGGCCAAATGGCATCAGTTAAGTGAAAAGAAAACATTTGTACGATATGGAAGAGCAACTGATTGATCATTTTTATATCAAGAGTACGTCCCTGCATTAAAATGAAAAGCTGTATGTAATATATTGAGAGCTGGAAATCTGTAATATAAATGTCATGTTATATTTCCTCTATGTTAATATCAATCTGTGTATGTATTGTATCGTTTTTAAAAATGAATCTTTTCCTCACCAGAGCTGGGTTCTCAGCGGCACACATGGGACAGAATTACTCTTTAAAGGGTGAATCAACTCAAGTGTTGGAATTTGGGGAGTACACAGAAGTAATATCAAACATTTCCGCCCCTAAACTCACAAGAAAGACTCTTAGTTAGCACAAATCGTTTTTTTCCCTCACTCAAACTGATCTTTCTATTACCAAAGCACAGATAAACAAACTCAAAGGGGCCCTAATATGCTCTTTGTGGTTCTCCTGTAGTGTGTTCTATAGGTTAGTGCATGTAAATGGTCTGCAGAGGCTAAAATCCCCCCCAGAGCGAGTTTCTCTCCCCCACACTCAAACATGTAAGTACAGTACACAGTAATCTGTTATTTACTATATTTAATGAAGTTAACACAGTTGATTTACCCTTTAAAATCATAGTCTTAATATTCTGGTCCTGTGGTAAAAAAAACCCTCTGGTGATTTTATTCTGTATAATAATTGATGGTTGTTTGTACTTTCTCTTATACTTTTTCATGTACATTTCAATAGACGCATCATTTTCAAGGAGCATCGCCTGGCACACTTCTCAGCTAGTATTACTTTTTAAACAAACATGTGTTAAAGATATATTAGAACTTGGGTTGATACCAAACAATCATGCTAATAAACACCTGCTGTTGAAAAGTTGTGTAATGTGTGTTGTCTCAAACAATTTGAATAATGTCTGTTACCCCTTTTACACCAAAGCGGTTCCAGGGCCAGTTTTTCCTGTTTCCACCGCGAGAACTAGTTTTGGAACCCAGGACCAGATACGTTGAAGGCTGGGTCAGATTAAGCTGAGCGAGTACAGCCAATACAGTTGTTACAAGAACCAACCACAGATTGCAAAGGGACTAAAAAGCGACCACAAAAATACACTTATATAAAGTCAGCCAATTTGGTGAGCACGTGTTTTACTTGGTGTATCTCTGAACTATTACAGCATATTTCATATTTGACTTTTCTCACAGTGGATTTTCTTTTTCCTCGCACCAAAAGGTCTCCCAAATTGACAATAGAGTTTTAATCAAATCAGGGTCAGTGGTTAGAGAGGAATGGGGAACCAGGGGGGGGGATCCTGACAGGGATTTAATTGCTCCTCTTAATGCTGGATCTTTATTCCTCAGCGGTTTCCACAAAGTTAACTTAAACCAAATCTTTTAATCCCAAGCGTATCATTCTAAAGACCTTTCTCTTAATAATTTATTTATGTTACTACATGTTCATTTTCTGATTGAAAACCAAACATTTGATCACCTAATTCAAGTTTCTCCTTTAGGTTTACATTAGAAAATAGTTGTTTTATATGTTAATTCAAGCCTAAAGGACATTTGTTGAGACGATCTTTTTTTAACCCAAACATAATCAGTTGGGCACCTGATAAAGAGTAAATAAATCAACTATTCCCTCTTTGAAGGCATTCCTCTGATGGTCCTGTTCCTCGCAGTGATGAAGGTCTTCCTCGGCTTCCTCACAGCAGGGGGTCCGGCACCAGTGTGAGCGGGGGCTGCATATCGGAGAAGAATTGGCTCCAAATGACTTCACAGGAGTCCTGTGGGCACGTCCATGTGTTGAACTGAAATGAAACTTCTCACTTTGGCAGATAAAAAAATGCAAAATCACGCGCAGACATCATTGTGTACAGAGTGGGAACAAAAACAGTGTTTATGTCACCAAAACATGCATTAAAAACACAGTATTCAGGGAAATACACCAGAAAAATATAGAATTGTATTTTCTTAATCTGTCATTATATTTTAGTTATACAATATTCGCCTTCCATCTGATAACCAAGCATGATTTCTAGCTAGCCCCTCCCACTGGTAATGCCGACGTCACACTGTGTAACCATGGCAACACAGATAAAAACTACACAGATCATTTATTCCAGCGCTGATTCTGATGCAAAAGAACACAGAGATCAGAAGATCAGAGCTGACCTAGATTGGGGGGAGCAAGTTGCTAAGAGCCAGAAACAGAACAATTACACGGAAACAATCTCACAGCTAATTCAAAAAGTGGAAATGATTCTTTCAGAAAGCCTTCAGGAAAACATTTGTTGTCCTGAAATGGTGATAACTCTGTGCTGTGGTTCCAACAGATGGTATGACTCACACCTGTCTTAAACATATTCAGAGAAACACTCAGTTGTACTATAAAACAGAACAATGGAAGTCAGTGGTGTTTAGCAGCCACTCAGAAGAGGAAGAGGCGGTGTGTTGCCATGGTGAAAATGTGATCACCATTGTTAGCTGAACAACTCTTTTGTCTTTTTATGGAAATCATCACGAGGAATGTGAAACGGTAACTTAAACAGGGTATCGTTCTCATAAACAAACACACACGATTTAGAGTATTGTACCAACATACATATGAACATGGTTTGAATTGAGTGATCCACACATTTCCTCATCAGATTGACTACATCTCAGGAGGTGTCCAGAGAGTGAGACACAGACACAGTATGTTGTCTGATTCTAAATGTCTCTTGCTGTTCTTGTATCTTCTCCTTGCAATTATAAACCCGTTGTTCTGAGGCAGCTTTCAATGGATTTTTCCTGTAATTTCACATCTTTCAAATAACGATTGACTGTTTTTTCCAAAGGTTTAGGATCTCTGGGCTAATGAGCCGACAGCAGCAGGGGTAAGTGAAAGATTCTATTCTCCTAACACAACGGTGTATTAATTGCTCATTACAGATATGTTGCATGCATAGACATGAAGGATTGATTTTTCACACAGTTTGTTTGCAAAGTCAAACCATCTGCATGAGCTTTTTGTAGAGAAGTTTGGATAGTGGTTATGAACAGAGGGAAGTCTCTAACACGTCTATCTAATATCTTGTTTCTTTGTTGGGTCCTTTTTTTTGCTGTGCTTCGAAAAGTTTTGTTCTGTTCCCGTTTTTTACAAGTTCATGTCAACTACAGCTGTCGAAAGTTACTTTTCCAAGTTGGAAAGAGGCCCTGGTGCCCTGGTGCCCGAACGACTCCTCATCTGAAAAGCAAGATATGAAGTAATAAACGAACATCCGGTGTGTGTAGAGTTCAAATAAAGCAGCTAATTCTGTAAGAATCCCACCAACATTCAGTCGTATGAAGACTGGTGTAGTCACTATCCTGCTGTCCCAATTCTGGCTAGAGAAGTGTGTGTTAATGGACAGTGGTTACATTACATTTGAAACCAGACACAACCGCATGTCTTTATTGTTGTGAGCTGGGCTGGGTCTATTTGTGAAGGACTGCTAACTGCTCACTAATGAAATTATTTATATATTTGCAGTATAAACAAGGTGTCTGTTGACATTCCTAGTAAAATATTCTGTAAATCTTCTGTGTTTGGTCTTCTTCTTCTTCTTGTGTAGCAACTGCATTCTGTTTGGCAACCTTGGAAGGACAATAAATGCCCTTATTGTATTTCAGTATCTGAGCAGACATGTTTTTAATGGGCCGGGAAAAGAGTTCAGAGCTATCAGATAATGTGTGTCACACACCTGAATGTGCTCAGCTTCTGTGCCAAAAAACACAATAAAAGTGTGAGGACAATAGGGGCACCACCTTGCTTGAGTATTGTGAAAAAGTGTCATTGAGTCACCATGAGGGCCTGTGGCCAAAATCTTCTATTGTTTGATAGCCAGCATATTTTGTCTATTGTTTGTAATGAGGGGAGAGCGCATGGCATCATACGCCACGCCTCATTAAAAGGCCCTGTATCCAGCACCTTTTTTTTAGCCCTCACTCCACGCGCTGATCATATTGAAACCTTGCAGAAAAGCGCGGGTGACGTCCCTGTAAAAAGCAGAATTAGCTCTTAACTATGGCCTGATCCTGTCCGACTATCTCCTTCCTGGCACTCCTTACTGTACCCATTTCGCCTGGTTTCCACTTGTTGTCAAATGTTCTTTTTTAAACCAGCTTTGCTCTACCTGTGCCTGTACTCGGTCATGTGACTCGTCTGTTGTGAATTCAGCGCAATAGGAAGTGGCACAAATGGATAATAAAAAGCAAATGGGGCGATGCTAGTTTGTCATACAGGAGCAGTGGAATGTTGTCAGGATATTGTTTGACAAGTGCTTGGAGGGCCTTACCCCCGAGCAATTTCAGTTTGTGGTATGCACAATAAATGTTGTCATTATTGGTATGGCAACATTTTATTATATTTAGGGTCCTTGTTAAATATAGGAAGTCAGGTGATAATGTAGGACCAATATTTGTATGATAATTGGCCCATTTTCCCGAACAATGAGCATTACTGAAATCTCCAGCTAACACACTTCAGGCCCCGAGGCTGCCCGCTGCTCTGCCTGGTTATTAACCAGCATGCAGGGTCTGACTGACATGTTTGCCCTTTAGGCCTGACTCTGACAAACAATAACAATACTTAAAATCCATACCAGCCTTCAGTCTATGACTATATGTTCCACAGCAAAATAGGATTTCTTCATGGCCTGCCACAATTTAGTTTCCTCCCCCGAGGATTGTAAGACTCTGGGATAAGGCAGCATATCGCATTGAATTCAGGATCAGCACATCAACAATGCATATTGGCCTTCTGCCGTGGTTACAGAACCCGGTTGTCAATAATACATATAGGTATAAAGCAGAAGTGTTTTACTTAAGGAAATGTTTGGGGTACTTGTAATTAACTTAAGTATTTCCATATCCTGCTACTTTATACTTCTACTCCACTATATTTTGAAAGCCAATATTGTACTTTTTATTTGACAAAATGAGTTAGTAGTTACTTTACATGTTCAGATTATTGGAAACAGTATAACAACATATAAGTGAACTAAAACATAAACTATCATATAAAAGGTTAGGTTCAGATATCCAACAGCAGTACATAAAGTCATTAAAATGATCTCCACTTTAACCAGCTGTGATGAACACATACTTTTTTGTTTAAAGACAAATAATCCAGTAATTTAATATATATATATATATATATATATATATATATATATATATATATAT
>CALSBZ010038949.1:9685-29696 GCA_943591055.1 Gobionotothen gibberifrons | reverse complement strand
ATATATATATATATATATATATATATATATATATATATATATATATGACTATATTTTACTTTTGACTTCACTTTTGACTTTTTTTTCTTCAGATTTAGTTGGGAATAACCAACGTGAAAAATACGATGCTTTTCCTTTAGAATATTCTAATATCTTTTAGTTTTCTGCAATGAGAACATCTATTCCACCTTCCTTTGATCATACTTAAAGAACAACTTGCAGGTTAGAGACCCCAGTGAATAGATTTTCAAAAGAATATACAGAAATATACACTGACTAGAGTGACATCTGGCGTCGTTTTTGTGACATTTTTACTTCTGCATAAAAAAAGACCACCGGCGTGTAACGTCACATGAGGGAGAGCGGCCGGTCTAACGTATTAATAAACATGGATCACAATGCTAGTTTTGACACAGAAGAGGTTGAAAATGTATATTCGTATGGATTCGAGGACCACAACCTTATAATTATGAGCCTGCTAGGCGTCCAAGAGACCAAGAGCAGCCAAGGATTAGAAGAAATAACGGCCAACGGAGAGAAATGGAGCTGTGGTGTGAGGAGAACCAGTGAGTGACCGGCGTTAGCTACAGTTAATATTAGCTAACGCCGGTCACATCACAACATTGTAAAGTTAGGCTATAACTAAAGTAGTATTGATAATATAGTTACGTTACTGGCAGGACTGTTGATACTTGAAACTAATGCGCAAGTATCAGCCGTATCTCGCGTTAACTAATGCAACTCCACACTACGTGCTGTGTACCGGAGGGGAGAGAGAGAGGAGCGAAGGGAGAGAGAGAGAGAGAGGAACGAATGGGGGAGAGACATAGGCGGCGCGTGAGGCTCAGGTTTGGGAAGGCTAAATAACTTTTTTTACCTGATGCTGCCCGCCTCTGCCGTGAAAGCACCGCGTACTGACCAATCAGAGCTCAGTGTGCGGAGTTTAAATCTATCAAGTCACATTACAGGATAAAGGAAATAGCCTACAGTTTAAACTGCCGTATGCAGAGAAGACGCCGACGTATCGCACTCATACTTGTCAACCCTCCCGATTTTCGCGGGAGACTCCCGATTTCATGGCCCTCTCCCGGTTTCCTCCCGGGGTCATATTTCTCCCGCATTTCTCCCGATTTCTGACAAAATCAGATTTACTCAGGACTGTTTCCACTCGGACTTTAATACAGCTGCACCATTGTTTGGTTTCCATGGTAACACGTCTCTTTAGTAGCGCGCAACTGAAAGTCTGAGAGGGTGAGGAAGATTGTCACAGAAAAGAGAACCCCACCTTCTGCTCACTCCTTTCCTGTTAAATACAGGTCCAGCCCACACATATGCTCCATTAAGGATGGTGCTTCAGGCCGCAAGGCAGTGCACTTAGAACTACAAGAAGCATGTTAATGTTAATCTAATACAGCTCCAGCGATCGCAGTATCATACAACTGTTGTCCGCTTTCAAACACTCTGTAGTTTATTTATTTTGTAACCAGTTGTTCTGTATTCTCCTTGCAGGTGCAACTATGTGGCTTGTATCCTGGGTAATATGTTTAAGTCATGGATGGTTCAAGTTCATATTTGTCTAATATTAATTTACTTTTTATTAATGAAGTTTGACGCTGCGCTCTCAGGACACTTGTCCCTGTTTGTGATTGGTCAAATGTAGCTAACCCCGCCCCTTTCACGTGAATGCGCTCTCAGCTGGAGAAAGAAACCCTGGCTTGATTTACCGAGTTGATAACCAGCCACAGGTAGCTGCATAGAAGCGCTAATGTAAAAGACACAAACATTATACATTATATTTTTATTTTACCAGGATGCAGTGACAAAAAGATTTGGGAAGGCTTAGCCTTCCCTAGCCTACAGTACCCGCCGCCCCTGGGGAGAGAGAAAGAGCAGCGAAGGTGGGGAGAGAGATGTAGGCTAATATGGTTTCCTGATAAAAGTTTTGTTTGATAGGCCTCAGCTGTGGAGAGTACAGAGAGGTGAAGTCCCGCCCATCTACTTCCGACCCATGGGACATTATTTCGGAAAAATTATGTATTGAAGTCAATGGGGAGATAAAACGTATCTTTCGATCCCGTTTGAATTGTGCCATGAATTACACATATGATGTTTGTCAATCTTAAAAAATCATTTCCATGTAAAAAAAGTCACAGTTTGTCGTAAAACTGTTGAAATACGCAACTAGAAAGACTACAAATCCCAGTCGCGTAAGTGAGCACGTTAGTTAGCATTACAGCCTTAGCCTTGTCATTTTTATTAACATTAAGTAACCCAAAATGTTAAACAGTAAGAGTAGTAGTCATATTTCGTGAACCCTTTGAAGAGTACTGTAACACCGGTGTGATCATTCTATAAAACACCGTTTAAGCCCGGATGCCCCCGGCGAGACATGCTAACGCTAACACTACATTAGCATCGGCGATCTTTTCTATGTCACGCTATCTGCACAAATGGTTAACATCGAACATTAAAAAGATCAGGCAGTTCAGGGAGAATCGAAGGAAGGCAGGCAGGCAGGCAGGCAGGCAGGCAGGCAGCTTTGCATGACATTCTTCTGGACGTGTTTCATTGTGGTGATAGTGAGGGTAGTCAATCCCTTGTTTGGCAAGACAGTAGTGATGGCCATCTTGGTGACGTGTGTTGTTGTGCGAGACCAGAGATGTAGTTCATTGAGCGGTTTCACACAAAAAAAGTCTTACTTCTAAGTTTTACGGCAAAACATTGTTTTTTTTACTTGCAAAATTATCTTTTAAATTGACAAACATCATATGTGTAATTCGTGGCACAATTCAAACGGGATGGAAAGATAATCTTTCTCTCCCCATTGACTTCAATACATAATTTTTACGAAATAAGGTCCCATGGAGGTCCCCCGGAAAGGGACGGACTTCACCTCTCTATGTGCTGCAGGGAGGTGGATGCACCTCACACAACGCACCCAGGAACGAAAGCTAGCTCCGGTCCTTTTCCTGTTAGGGCAGTGGTTCTCAAACTTTTTCTGTCATTCCCCACTTTGAACAGGTGGGCCTTTTCAAGCCCCACCTGTTCCTCATCGCTCCAATAAAATGGTAGGCCAAGCTTAAAATTGTCAAATGTATCGTTCTATAACAGGGGTCTCCAACCTCTTTTAGGATGAGAGCTATACTTTCAAAAAATAAAACAAGTCGTGAGCTACTTTTACTCCTCTTTTTTGTTTTTTTGCAGTGTATATATTTAGCACATTTTAACATTATTATATGCTGACCTTTAACCTGTGTGTGCTGTTTGAGTCTGTGGGACCCGTTTGCAGTGTTTACTAAAATAAAATGTATGCAATTTAATTATTTTAACCTGCTTTATTTGGTGGTGGACGTCACATCCTCTAGGGGGGTCCGGGGGCATGCACCCCCAGGAAGATTTTTTTTAAATGTTGAAGTTAAATGCATCAATCTGGTGCACTTTGAGCTAGGGCTGCTCAATTAATCGTATTTTAATCGCAATTACGATTTTGGCTTGCAACGATTATGAAAACAACATAATCTAAATAAAACGATTTTTTTTTTTTTTTTAAATAGGTTTTTCAGTTGAATTATACTTAAAGTTCAGGGTAATCAACTGTTAAAAACATACTTTTCAAATTATTTTCTTCAATAAATTGATGTTTTCAAAGTAAATGGTTAATCGTTTTTAACAATCGTGATATCAATTATTGACCCAAATAATCGAGATTATGATTTTTGCCATAATCGAGCAGCCCTACTTTGAGCACAACATGAATGTATGGAAACAGCTCTCAACACTCAGATGAAAGGGAGCTGTATACTTTTCAATAATCCAAACATCTTTAGAATATGATCACAACCAATAACAAATCATTTAAACTTGTTTATTCTTAACTTATGTTAGTTAGCATTCTTTCTTTTTCTTTATGCATATTTTACTAATCCCTCCCCTTTTAAACTTTTTACTGTCCTATAGTACACATTGGAATGATTTCTTACTTTATTTTTTACAACTTTATTAAATAGATAAAGGTGTGCTCTCTCTCTTGCTCTCTCGCTCTCTGTCTCTCTCCTCCACATTGCTTTTCTTCCCGACTGCAACGCTGTTGTGTGTGTCTGTGAGAGCGTTTCACATGTGTGTATGAGAGATTTTTACCAGTGGCGAGCCTGTCTCTGAGGGCCTAAAATATTCCACAAAATAATATTTAAAAACATTAAAACAAATTATATTTTTCTTTATATATTTTTTTTAAATATGTTTTCAGTAATATTTGTCATTAGTTTTACCAAAAATAACTTGATTACATTTTGATTTGATTGATTAGAAATAAATCCTTTGAATCTGCCTATTCAGTTTCTGTTTGAATGTGAAGGGTTAAATTAAAGAAGCTCGTCTCTGCGAGGTGAAGACAGGAGCTGTTGGACGTCCAGCTATGAATTCACAGAGGGCCCGCTATAGTACCTGAACGAGAGAGTAATGTCAAATGACAGTGCAATTGACCAATCATATCTTCCCTCTAAATGGGTGGGCTTTATTATCGCGGACTTTATGACAAGTTCCACCCGCTGTGAAACGTTTCTTGTTTCCATAGCAACAACAACTGTCAACAGCGTAAACTCGCCTTCAAAATAAAAGCATGCCAAATTACACTTAAGGCATACAACTGCAACGAAAGTAACAAACACAATGCAATATCCTTTTCAATTTCAAAGAACACAAATTGGGTTATTTACAGGTGTTGTTTTGTGTGGTAGAGGGTCGCTTACATTGATGCGTTTTGCAGCCCGGGCCGTTGTTTTGATATTCCACCAGTGAGAAAAAAAAAAAAATAATAATTATTCTTTTTTTTTTTTTTTCTGACCCACCTATCACATCTCCCACACTTTGAGAAACGCTGTGTTAGGGAAACTGTGGACTCGATGTCTTGATAGGCTTGAGTTTGTGCAACCTGCACAAACTCAAGCTCACCATGATTAAAAATGGTGAAATGCAATGTAAAATTACCGAAAAAATACCAGCTCACTAAATCACAACCGCTCAAACCAACTACAAACTACTACCGCGGATTGGGCAGAGAAGGAGTCCGAGAAAGTTGCTCCCCCATGTGACGTAATTAGGGCCGGGACTCGATTAAAAAAATTAATCTAATTAATTAGAGGCTTTGTAATTAATTAATCGAAATTAATCGCATTTTTAATCGCATATAAATATTTGACCTGAGAACAGTGAGAAGCAATTGTTTTCACATGAATTTTAGTATACCATTGAATAATGACTGAATACATAAGCTTAAGCAACAAAACATTGTTTATTTTTTTTCAAGGTGGTACTTAACCAAGACCAACAGAAAAGTGCAATTTTTGCCATAAAGTGTAGCAATAGCATATTTAGGAATATAGTACATTTCAGAGATTCGGGTAGCCTATAGGTAGGTAGACCTTCTGTAAACTATAACACTTTGTTTTTAAGTAAAACACAATACTTTCAAGTACATTCAGAACATTGGAAACCCTGACTATTAGAAAACATCTCTGTTGCTTCAGAGGCCATAACAGACTTTATTGATTTACCAACAGTTTTTTGCAGCCCCTTATCTTCTACCACTCCAAGTGGTCTACAGTCGAGTGCAATCCAGTGAGCCAGGGAGTTGGTTATTTGTTCAGACGTGGACTTAGTTATCCTGGCCCTGAAACCAGTCATCTGGTTGAGTGTGGGTTGGGTGTGGGTCCTTGTACTCGGAGTCGGGCTAACGTCCACGCTAGCTTCCACGCTAGCTGCTATATGTTTAGCATTGAGGTGATACTTGAGGCTTGATGTGCTGCGGTGATATGCGAATTCCTTTTTGCATAATTTGCACACCACCGTGCTCTTACCGACGCTTCCATCCGTCCGTTTTTTAAAACAACATTTCCCATCCACGGGGCCAACCAACGCGGTCTCATCAGCTTCTTCGTTCATGTTTGAATTGTTCACTGTGGTTTGTTGTTGTCTGAAGTCATGCACGTTAGTTGGTGCTCCAGTATAATCGGTACGCCTGAAACTCATCCAGTGAGAAACGTTCCGCGGTGCAAAAATAAGTGCGATTAAAATGCGTTAATTTTTTTAACGCGTTCATTTTTGAGTAATTAATTAATCTTAATTAACGCGTTAAAGTCCCGGCCCTAGACGTAATATGACGCATTTGACGGTAAAAAAAAGCAGTTAAAAACTGCTTTTTAAAAAGTTAAAAACTGCTTTTTTTTTGCAGACCTCAAAACGGCTCCTTTCCCCTCATGCAGCTCGCTAAACATCATCACCCTTCGGCGTGAGAGGACGCTGGCGCTGACTGTTCGTCACTTCTCTGTCCGAAAATCTCGTCTTTCTTTGATCTAAGCCTCGGTCAGATACTCCGCCACTTCAACCTGGACTTCCACTGCTATGCTGATGACACTCGGCACCAAATCCCTCCATAACCCACCCCTTACCCACATTGATTCCTGTCTGACAGCTATCAAAACTTGGATGCAACATAACCTCTCTTAGAGGCCTTACGTGGACGTCCACTCTCGGGAGAGGTACATTAGTGGTGCGGTTACCCAAAGTGACAGACCTAATTTTACCCTTATCTCTGCCCCAGAGCCGGCATCACACCACTTTTCAACCCAGGAAAAGGATTTGAAAGGCGGGGGGAAAGTGTTTTTAAACGTCTGGAGGAGAGTTTTAGCCTGTCATTTTGCACGATATCATTTAACATTGACTCTCTCCTGAAAATGTACATATTCTGTGCATTTTCAGGAGAGGGTCAATGTTAAATGATATCGTGCAAAATGACAGGCTAAAACCCAGGAATACATGTTTGAAAGGTGGGGGAAAGTTGTTTGAAATAGTCTGATACTACCAGGGCTCATCACTGCACTTTACAAGCCAGGAAAAGGGTTTGAAACTTGGGGAAAAGTGGTGAAAAGAGTTTACCCAGAGAGCAGGCTGTGCAGCACCTGGCTCTTCCACCCAGGAATAAGTGTTTGAAAGGCGGGGAATAGTGCACCAAAGGACGGACTTAAGACCTCCAGCATCTCTCCCTAACATGGCCATAACCTTGCACACCGTGAGTGCCCAGATACCCGCACTTAAGCACTCCCCCATGGACTAAACCCAGATATTCACACCCACCAGAACCTCGTACCCCTGGTAATACTTAAAGGTGGTGAATTTTGTGGTGCTTTTATGTCCACCCATCAGCATCCATATTCGTCCTTCTTCACGGCACCACCACCCCTCCTGTGGAGGGTGTTCTCATGCCCCTGGTGCATTCCACGGGTGGGTGCGTCCTGGCAAAGCTGTGTACCCAAACTTAAGCACTCTCACTTTGACTAAACACATAAGGACATCCCGGTAAGACCTTAGTGCCCCTGGTAAACCTTGCAAATCCATGTCGTAAAATGAGCTCAGTAATGTCCTGCACAACATCACGTGGGGAAACCGGGCCTGGGGCAAGGCCAATTATGGCGCATTCACACTGCAGCGCGGAGCTCGCTTTAAGCGTGCCGAACCGCGTGGGGCCTGTTTTTGGTTGCGCTCACACTAGGCCTAGTTCCGCCCGGGGGTACTTTTTCTACTTTTTTCTGGCCCGACAATGTTGTGGTTCTATCGAGGCCAACAAGCGGGGCCAACAACCGGGCGGAATATGCTAAACATATTTGACCGTGATTTAATTGTAATACACGTTTCAAAATGATGCCGAAGTAACAACATACTGATACCGGTTAGTACAAATCATGAATTAATGCTTTGACAAGTCTGCAGACAGACGGGAGGCGAAGAACCTTTTAAAATGCGTGATGCATCTTCTTATTACAGACACATGCATTTCCAAACATTCGGTCTACCTACGCTGTAAAATATATTATCTCTTCGATTTACACACGGCATCTATTGCACGTCTGTCCGTCCTGGGAGAGGGATCCCTCCTCTGTTGCTCTCCCTGAGGTGTTCTCCAATTTTCCCCTTTAAACTGTGGGTTTTCTCTGGAAGTTTTTCGGAGAAAATCGGGAGATCGGCTAAGCTAACGCAATATATGCTCCGACCGTACACACTCACAACAACGGCCTATACAGACATAAATAAGCCAGCGACTGTATTCACCATGACACAGACAGTCTGTGGTTTGTACTTGTTTATAACTTTTGTCTAGTTTCTTAACAGATATGAGGAGCTGTGAGCTTGAGTGCTAACAGCTAACAGCTAACAGCTGATGTTGTTTTTCTGGGGTGCTCGTTGAAGATAACGTCGCGGCTCCGCCTACACTGCATTACTATAGTAACTGCCCCAGCTCCTAAACTGTAATGTGAGCGCAGCATTAAAGTGAGCCAGGCCTAATAAGGCCTAACCAAACCAAGCCAAACCAAACCAAACCAAACCAAGCCTGCAGTGTGAAAGCGCCATTACTGAATGCCGCAGCCGACTAAGGCCGCTATGCAACAGTGGAGGGTTAGAGAAACAAATGTTTGCCTGGCACTCCGCGCCGAAGTGGGGAGGTTCCTGCCCGGAACTTCCACCCCGCTGCGGAACCCGTGGTGGGACCCCTGAGTCAGACGGTTCGTCTTGGAAACGCTTCATATCGGTTGACCCGGGAGGTAAGAGACACACAGGGTTACCCCCACGCAGCACACCCTCCCAGCCATCAGAGTCGAACCCGCAGTTCGGAGGAACCGACCGCCAAGCACCGGCACGTGGGCCGGGGGAGGAGGCCCTCCGATGGCAGGTCACGTTTGCCATTAGATCAGTGAGTTGAGAGGAGAAGAACGCAGCAAAAATTGTCAAAATCCGTTAATGTACATCCGTACAGTGGGGTGAGTGGGGGGGGGGGGGGAACGGCTGGACACAGGCCGGGGGGGGGCACCCGGGACCGGGCAGTGTCCCCGGTAGAAGGAACCGGGTGAAACGGGCCAAAACAGGAAAAAAATAAAAACAACCAGGGAAAAGGTGTGAAAATGACAAAAAGGATCCGAAAATAGTTCCTCATAATGCGGGTAGAGTCCCCTGTCAACTCTCCTCACATTCCTCCAGAGTCAAAATTTGTCAGGGTAATTATTTTGAGAACCAGGGAAAAGGGGTGAAAATGAAAAAAAGTATCCGAAAATAGTGCCTCATAAGGCGGGTAGAGTCCTCTGTCAACTCGCCTTACATTCCTCCAGAGGCACATTTGCCAGAGTAAAGTTTCTTGAGAACCAGGCTGGGGAGTCTTGAGGCACAAAATAAGGCTGACCCATGGTGAGCGGACACTTCACCTCCGTGTTTGCAGACAGCCGTTTTTTTCCTGAGTGCTCTCAAAAACCGGGTTTCCGATTTCGTGCAGACGGTAGTCTGAAATGGATGGATGAAGATTTTCGACGGAGAAGGGGAAACTTTTTTTCCCCTCTCCGTTGTAAGTTGCGACAGAGAAGTGGAAAAGTGTCTGGGGCTTCGGCCCGAAGCGCCGAAGGGTTGAGCTTATTCGACCCCCTTCTCCGTTGGCAAACTTCATTTTTTATTATTTTAAGATATAATTAACCGTTTTCTTCACTTTTTTCCTCTTTCCACGGGTGGGGCCGCATGGCAGGCCGCCTATGAGCACCCAAATTCGGCCTGGAACCTCCAGGATTTGTGGCCTAAGCTCCATAAACTGACATCACCCAGAAATGTCACTTTTCTAGCCCATAAATATATAATACAAATACATTTAAATAGTAAAAGGTACAATTGTGCTCCGCATTACCCGGAATTTACCATAATTTACCTAATTTACCCTAACAATTTAAGTCATGTTTAATGATCTTCAAATGATCACTAAAACATAGCTATTAAGAAAGCCATTTCATAAATGGCTAGATCTTGATAAATAACAATTATTTGTATTGTTTTGTGTTAAGATATTCAGGAGTTAAATTATTTAAAATTCACAGTCCTGAATGTGGGTTTGTGGTGAATGTGGGGATCTACAGGACATTTTCAGAGTAAAGGCTTTCACATTATTATAATTCTATTTTTATTTAAATGTAGGCTACATTTTACACCAAAACGGAACACAAAAGCAGGACCAACCATCATACATTGAATTCCTTGACTAACAAGAGAAAGATTCATTCATTTAAATAAATATTTAACAACAAATGGGCCGGTTCTAAGGAGTTATTCAGTTAAACCCGATGAGAGGGGATACAGCTGTGCACATGTCATCATTAACAGACGTTGTTTAAGAGTGACATTTGAGTGAACGAGGACATCCCAATTAATACCTGAGGACTCCTCTGTCCTCGCGTCTCCTCCTCGTGTCTCTCACTCACATCTTACGGAGGCGGAGCTAAGACGCAAGGAAGGGACGCGAGTGAGGGAAAGGAGGAGGTGAAATATTCAATTGAGATGAGCCTTATGTTCTATTCCTCTGAGCCATTTGACTTGTGACAGTTACGTCTCCTTTGGTCAATTCATTGTCTACTTTGGGTAGATATGGAAAGTGCATGGACCTCATGAGGATCGAACCCAAAACTCCTGATCACCTGAGCAGTGTTGTATCCCACTGAGCTAATTCATTTGTGACGGTTTTAGGTTGTTTGGTACATTATGTCACAATGAAAATGTAAAAAAGGAAATGGAACAATTTATTGTGCAGTGCATCCAATAAAACTATCCTCCAAATAAAGAGGATAGAACCAAGAACCTCCAGTCTTCAAGGCAGCGTTTTATCCCAGTGAGCCAACCTGGGATCTGGACCAATTCTGTTTCGTTTGGTAATCTAATTTTGCACTTTGGGTGTTAAACTTCCAAAAATCTATGCAACTCATGGGGATCAAACCCAAAACCTCAGTTCACCTGAGCAGCGTTCTATCAACTCTTCTCTACGCTTTTTTCACACCATTTCGGATGTTTTACCTGAAACCCAGGGCAAATAAAGAGGATTGAACCAAGAACCTCCAGCCTTCAAGGCAGTGTTTTATCCCAGTGAGCCATTTGACCTGGACCAGAATATTTTTGTTTGGTAATGTAATTCTACACTTCGAGTGTTACATTTCAAATATATATCTGCACCTCCTGGGGATCGAACCTAAAACCTCAGTTCTTCTGAACAATAGTGTATCTCACTGAGCCATTTGATCTGAGACTTTGTTGTGGTGTTTGGTAGACTTTCTGATACAAATAATATCTCAAAAGGTCATATACAAGCAGTAACAGGATGTCATACAAGCAGTAACAGGATGTCATACAATTGAGGCACGAACACATGTAATTGAAAAATTCTTCTCTTTGCTTATTTGAGTTTATCACTTTAAATGTTTTACCAGAAAAACCAGTGCAAATAAAGAGGATTGAATACACAAGCTCCAGTCTTCAAGACAGTGTTTGATCCCTGTGAGCCATTTGACCTGAGCGTCAACCACTTCGTTTGGTAAACTTATATCTACATTTTTGGGATTGAACTTAAAAAAAAAACTCAAGTTTATCATAAAGCTGTGCCGAGAATAGCTACCATGGACACATGTAAACGTAAAACTGCTCTTCTTTAACCTCGAGGTTTAAAATCACTGCTCCTTCTAAGAATCAAACTCACAACCTCTGGTCTTCTGATACGTCTCATATCACTCTGAGCTACAGTAAATGACCTGAGCAGTCCGTCTTCTGGTAGAGAGTTTCTCTTGGTATGGGTTGTGAAACAAATCAGAAGAAAGTCATAGTATAGCACCACTACCAGATGCTAATATAGAACTGTTCTCTTTGCGTATATGAATTCATTATTTCTGGCTGCTGGACCTTAAAGGTCATTGCAAGTGATAAGTATTGAACCCTCAACCTCCAGTCTTCAAGGCAGTGTTTTATCCCTGTGAGCCACTTGACCTGGGACATTTCTGTTTCGTTTGGTAAACTTATTCTACACTGGGTGTTGGACTTGGAAAAATCACTGCACTTCATTAGGATCGAACCTAAGACTTCAGTTCTTCAGAATAGTCTTGTATCACTCTATGCCATGAGATCTGAGTAGAGTTTGTGTCTCAACCTCTGCATGTTTGACTCATTTATTATGGGTGTTGGACTTTAAAACCTAAGTATCGAACACTCAACATCAGCTCTACTGAGCTTCCTCATAAGTCCATGATCTATTTGACATCTCAAAGAAACGTCTAAATATAATAACCTTTCAAAGTAATTGTCTTTATGGTCGACCCAAGATAGGAATTTGACACACAACCTCAGCTCTACAGACCACACATCTTCCACTCTGAGCTATATGACTGAACACACTTCACAGTTGTTTGGGACACATTTGTACTTCTACTGTGGGGAAATGGACTTATAAAGTTACTGCACCTAATAAGAATAACAATCACCTCTTAAACTTTATTGCACGTCATTTTATTTCCAAATGCAGGTTTTTAGGGCTTGTTAACATAGCATGACATTAAAGTCACTAATGTGTCCGCGGGGGCGTTATAAACTTTGAGTCTAACAGAATCAAAAGCTCCACACAGTGAGAAAAGATCCATCCCATCTCAACACATTTTTGACATTTCACAGTGTAATATCGTTGATTTTGGAAGGGTCACACGGTGGTGAGAGTATTAGATCATAGTACACATTGTTCATGACTGTAATGCATTATACGGCAATCTACAATGACTACGTATGTAAACAACCATACAAACTATAATACACTATGGAAAAAAGCCATTATTAAATGCTTTATAATGTGGAATGATTAAATTCTGATTGTGCAGTGTCATGCCTAAAATAACAAGTTGATAAAACCTAACTTTTAATATAAGACACTTAATAGATGCTTATAATGCACTAACATTAAGTAAGATTGTTTATGGTAGTTATTTGTTATTATGTTACTACTTCACTCATGGAGGCATACATTAAGTTCAATGACATAACGTGATATAAATATAAAGTGATAAAAACCAGAGTTTATTCTCAACTTCACTTTATTCAAACCTTGGAAAGCAGCATCAGTGTCAACATTTGTTCAGTTAGTCAGACCTGTCTTTATCTTTCACTTGCTGTCTGTGTATTGTATTATTATAATTATAAAATAACTTGGGGCTTGTGTGGTCCCTAGGCAAATGTATAACGCTTATATTCTACATTCCCTTTCATCTACAAGTCACTATGGTGAGAGATTAAAATAAGAATGTGTTGGCTTGAGAAAGAGAATACCTTAACAGAATACATTTTTTGAAATATCTCAAGGAATTTCTAGCTTGGTGGTCTTAAAAATGCAGTCTGAAAAATTCAGTTTGAACACTGGCTGATACAGGTCATGATCACTTTATTAGTCCTAATCTAGAGATGAATGCACATTTACAATTTCCAGAAGAATACGTAATGTCAGATGAAGTGTGCATTCAAAATGGTGTATAATACTCTATATTATATATACTGTAAGTGCAGAAGTGTTGGGGCCACAGTGAGAGGACAGCTGCTTCAGACTAGTTTCCCTTGGCTTTTCTCTTATTTCCTGAAAAGAAAAAAAATGATACCATTATTTCACCAAATGCTGGTCTGTTATTGAACATGGAATAGCATATTCAATTCAAACAGCTGTCTATCATTGGAAAAGTATTTATTGTGTACAAGTGCTGCTAGGTTTCATCAAAGTTATTAGAAAACACATTTTGAGGACTGTACATGGCTTATAAAACCTACTTTTCCTAAAGACTTTTCATCTACGCTGACTATGATATTTTAAGTGAAATGTCTTGATGGCCTCAGTGACATCTGGCATTCATCACTGTCAGTATGATATGATTTATGCCATCAAATCAACTAAACAAAAGTCATTATTATTAGCCTCAGCAATACTTCACTGTTTCCTGTTAATGAACACATTTTGCAAGATGACACGCCAAATTAAGATGACGACCAGGTCAAACGTTTACCAGCAGAATCACTTTACAAATATGTTACTAATGCAACGATCTTCAATCACCCAAATACAATGTTTTTCATTATGACGGTGAGTGTCAGTCTTACCTTTGGTTTTCGTCTTGGTTTTTCCAGAGCAGGGTTTAGGGACAGAGATAGTCTGTTCACACTGTGAATCATACAGAGCCTTCTTCAATGTCCCCGTTCTGGTCCGCGAGCCAGAGCTTGGATTACACTCTCCCCAGCTGCCGAAACGATACTTACAGTCAGCTAGAAGGGAGAGAAGATTTGTGAACACAGAAATTAAGGCAGTACAAACTATCACATATTTAGAATATACATTTCATTCGTATTGCTCATTAAACAGATCTCACCGTTGCGCATATATGCAACAGCTGATTTCAAAGTACAACCTGACCTATATAACACTACATGGGTCTGCACTGATTCATGATTAATTATTATTTATTAACCTCCAGAATTCACAGAAAATATGTTTTATGTTGCTGTTGATCATGCCAATTTGGATTGACCATGTCTTACACTGATTTTCCTTCAAGGTATAATTCTGTTTTGTTGAAAAATGCATGAAGGCATGATAGCATTGCAGCAATGGTAGCTTTGTTTATGCTCTATTTTTTTTTAACATCCCTCCATATTTACAAAGTGTAACCTGCACAGAATATCATAAAAGGCATATATAATTGTTAAAGGTGGGGTAGGTAATTTTGGAGAAACCAGCTTGAGTGCGCTAGAATTTGAAAATACACAGCCGGAAAAAATCTGCCACTTCCTTACAGAGCCCCTCCTCCAACACACACGAACGCGCACATGACCAATGAGGGCACGAGATAAGATGGAAGGCTGACAGGCAGGTAGGTAGGCCATCCAGTTATTTTAGCCGGGCCGGCTCAGATGATTGGTCGTGCTTTTTACAGCGCCACGGCTTCCACAGATGACATTTTTGTATGTATTTATTGTCAACGCATTTAATGTATTCATTGCTATCGGGATGTTAAGAGCATTCCATGGAATATAAGAGAAAGTGTTTCTGAAATAAATTACATACCCCACCTTTAAGCTTAGTTTTCCACTAACAAGTCCTTAGTTTTATTATCATAAGAAGGAGGCAACACAATTTGACCTTAAATTCTAATGCTTCAAATGGACACAGTCTAAATGTCCCTTAAGACAACATCATATTGATCTGATGAGAACAGATAGCTTTATAGTATAATATAGTATAGTGGGGTTCAGAATCTCCATTGTGTGACCAGTTTCTGGATAAGGTGATTTGATGATTAGTTTTACTTCTATGGAACTTCTCCCAAAAATTGGTCACTCCCATGCAGGATTTATTTTGCCTGAGGGCCAGGGACATTTTATTCAGAGAACCAAAAATCACTGCTACATGTGCCTTTATCCTTAACCCAAAGGTCTGACTAAATCTAGTCTTCTGTGTCGTACAGCAGCAAGGATGACACCATGTGACCTGGACCTGTATGTGTTTGGAGAGAAAGCTTCTGAAGGAGCATACACTTCTTCAGCTTGGGGGGGGGGTCAAAAGTTGATTGACCTCAACCAGGCCAATCAATGCTCCACCCCTGCAACACCCACATGTGACCCCTGTCAAAACGCTGCTGTGTAGCATCAGCAGCAGCAAAAAAATATGCATTGTCCGTGCACAGAATGTAGATGCAGGGATTATATAGTTTCATACTCAATGCTGACCATCCTGGATATCTGTGGCAACATTATGCCATATGGTTAGTCACACTGGTGTCCACATTGAAATCCTTGTGTCCAACTTACACAAAAAGTGAATTCTGAATTCCTTACTCAAAATGTTTCAAACATAAAACCTACCACCACCTATAGTACTAAGTTTTCATTTTCACTTCCTTGTAGTACTTTTCGTTGTGTCTTGTAAATTGTGTTGAGGCGCTTTCATGCGAAAATGCACTTTAAGTTAATCTTGACTTGAGTACAAGCCACTTTGCTTTAGGCAACCACTGATCCAGTTTGTTCCATCTGAAAAAACCCTGTACAGTACAAATTGTTGTCGGAAAAATAAGACATTAGCAGTGCAGGTCTCCTCCAATTAAAGGAGAAAATCAACCTCCATAGCAATGCAACACCCATGGTCATCCTCTGAGCTATCCGAGACACAAAGTATGTCATGAACATTTGAGGCTGAATCTTGAGAGTTGAATCATCCCAGACACAGTGTCAACACAAATTGTATGGTTATAGCCAGACAGAGGTATGTGTTTATGAACGGGGACTGCTGCAATGTGTTGCATCATATGTTACAGATGCTTGCAGCTACTGTTTCTGGACTAACATGCTGGGGATTCAGGTAATTAAGTGGTTTGTCCAACCCAGTCTCACAAAAAAACGTGTAATAACTACGTTGGTCCACAACGTAGGACGTAGTATTTCTACAAAAACGCCTCTGAAATTGTAAGATCCCTACGTATTTTTTCACCATTCAAAAAAAAAACATGGTCAAACTTCGTTTTATTTTCGGTGGAAAATGCCTATTTTAAGGTTAGTTTGGCCATTAAAATGCGTTTTGATGTCATTTGATGCGAGAAATATGAGTTGTTATTTCAGATTATGTGTGCAGTGGATGTACATGATCTTTAATTTGCTAGTTATTACGAAGACTACTTCAGGAAATTGTGTCTATACAACGTTTTCATTGTTACCAAGGTGGTTGCTAGGGACGCTGCTATCGATATTATTTCTGTTATGTTGTGTAACTGTTTAATGGTGTTGTATTGCTACCCCCTTCCCCGTCAACATTAACAAGACGTTTTCGTATTTCCCATAATAAGAAGTTGCCAGTATTAAACTGTGTACATCCCTGGAGGTTTAGGGGATAGGAAACACTCAAATAATGTAATGTAATGTAATGTAACATTTAAAACATATAATTAATAAATGAGTGAAAATAGCTTGTGCCCATAATGGGCAGCATTACTATATACCCACATGACAGCTAAGGTCAGAAGAGGTTTATTTAACAGCTGGTCTTATGTCTGTGACCCCTCCTGTTGATAAGCCTGAAACATGCACTTGTCAAGGTTCAGAGGCAACTTTTGCAAATATGGCAGTAGCCATCGATCATCTTAAGATAAGATATACTTTATTGGTCCCAAGTTGGAAACATTTGCATTACATCAGCATGTGTAATATTGATTGTTCAATACCTGACAAGGCCGGAGATGAAAAACTTGGGTCGCAGGTTCCTCAACAGTGCATTACATCTATCAATATTTGTACCTCCACCATTAAACTGTCATATTCTGCACATTTCTTATACTATCTACATACATCTTATAAGAGTATAATACATATGTATAATATCAGTTAAAATAAGTGCTTCAACATAGTTAACATTGCTGGAGGTATACACAAATGCACTGTTGAGGAACCTGCGGCCCAAGTTTTTCATTCATTGCATAACTACACCGTTTGTGTATATGATATGTCAATAAACCTTAGACAATCTTGAAATATTGAAAGGGATGTGCAAAATAGTCATTATATACAGTCTTTAATTAACTATTAGTAGAGAATAACGAGTAAAGAATATACTTATAGAGATCCTATTAATATCAAATAATGAAATTCAATAACATGCTTTAACCACTAGGTGTCCCTTTATATAATCTGTGCACGTTTATGATGTAAATACAGCCTATCTACCAATTGGATCAAATATAAAAGTCAGCCGAATTAGTGTTGATACTGCAAGGAGACGTATTGTGTGAAAAGAAATGTAAGATGTTGTTTAACTGCTGATATATTTATGATCCATGTCACGTTTTCAGTGTTGGCGGCAGTTCCTCATGTTTGCCTAGAAGTCTTCTCATCAGGGCTCTATAAATAGAGAACTACGGCAGATATGTAATATTTAATGCAGCCGAACCGTGTATTACAATGCTGTTATGTGATGAGCTCCAAATAGCAAAGCAAGCACAATCGGAATAATGTATTATTTTATTTTTAAAAACTGTTTTCGGATTTCACATCAACAGGAGTCCGGTTAACTAAAATGTCCGTGCGGAACAATAGGCTACCCCAACCCATAGATCCGTTCTCCGTTTCCACAGGGGAAAATAACGTATCTATGCCACAATTGTAGATGCGGATTTTGTTAAACTAATACGTTTGCGCTGTGGACCAACACTATACATTGACGGGGAAGGGGGTAGCAATAAAGATAACACCATTAAACAGTTACACAACATAACAGAAATAATATCGATAGCAGCGTCCCTAGCAACCACCTTGGTAACAATGAAAAAGTTGTATAGACACAATTTCCTGAAATAATCTTCGTAATAACTAGCAAACTAAAGATCATGTACATCCACTGCACACATAATCTGAAATAACAACTCATATTTCTCGCATCAAATGACATCAAAACGCATTTTAATGGACAAACTAACTTTAAAATAGGCATTTTACACCGAGAATAAAACGAAGTTCGGCCATGTTTTTTTTTTCTGCAGGGAGAAATGTGAAGATCACGTGACATAGACGCCAGCCATAGAGAGGCGAAGTCCCTCCCCTTCCGAGGGAGCTCGTGGGACCCCGGAAGCGGAAAAATATACATTGAAGTCAATGGAGAAAATGGAGAGGAAAAGGTTATCTTTTGATCCCGTTTGAATTGTGCCACGAATTACACATATGATGTTTGTCAATCTTAAACAATCCTTTCCATGTAAAAATAGTCACAGTTTGTCGTAAAACTGTTGAAATATAAGACTATGAAAAATACGCAACTAGAAAGACTACAAATCCCAGAGTCACGTAAGTGATGTCACCATTGTTTTCTTCCACTAAGAGAGAGCTATGTCAGCGCTATATAGATATATCGTCTATCTATATGGCGCTGGCTAAGATAAGATAACTTTAACAAGATGCCTGTGTGCTTAGTACCAGGTTGTTATCATACCAGCAATGGGTCTTGCTCGTTCTTTCGCCTCCCGTCTGATGAAAGGAACACGAGTGGCTGGATCACGTTAGCTACCTAGCTAGTAGCTAGCACGTTAGTTAGCATTACACCCGTGTCATTTTTATTAGCCTTAACATTAAGTAACCCAACATGTTAAACAGTAAGAGTAGTAGGCTAGTCATATTTCGTGAACCCTTTGAAGAGTGCTGTCACAGCGGTGTGATCATTCTATAATACACAACTTAAGCCTGGGGGAGAAATGCTAACGGTAACGCTAGCATTGGCGATTATTTTTTTTCTACGTCATGCTATCTGCACACATGGTTGACATTAAACATTAAAAAGACCAGGCAGTTCAGAGAGAATCAAAGGCAGACAGGCAGGCAGACAGGCAGCTTTGCATGACATTCTTCTGGACGTGTTTCATTGTGGTGATAGTGAGTGTAGTCAATCCTTTTGTTGACAAGACAGACGGACATCTTGGTGACGTGTGTTGTTCTGCCCTACCGGAGATGTAGTTCACTGAGCAGTTTCACACAAAAAATGTGTAACTTCACAGTTTTACGACACATTTTTATTTTTTTGACTTGCAAAATGTTCTTTTAAATTGACAAACATCATATGTGTAATTCGTGGCACAATTCAAACGGGATCAAAAGATAACCTTTTCCTCTCCATTTTCTCCATTGACTTCAATGTATATTTTTCCGCTTCCGGGGTCCCATGGAGCTCCACCGGAAGGGGAGGGACTTCGCCTCTCTATTGGAATGAATGGTGAAAAAAAACGTAGGGATCTTACAATTTCAGAGGCGTTTTTGTAGAAATACTACGTCCTACGTTGTGGACCAACGTAGTTATTACACGTTTTTTTTATGAGACTGGGTTGGTTTGTCTTAAAGGGGCCATATTCTGCTGATGGTCAGGTTCATTTCAGTATGTAGTGTCTCTACTTTAAAGAGTCCTCTCCTGCTGATGTTCAGGTGTATATCAGTATGTAGTGTCTCTACTTTAAAGAGTCCTCTCCTGCTGATGTTCAGGTGTATATCAGTATGTAGTGTCTCTACTTTAAAGAGTCCTCTCCTGCTGACGTTCTGATGTATATCAGAATGTAGTGTCTCTACTTTAAAGAGTTCTCCCCTGCTGATGTTCAGGTGTATATCAGTATGTAGTGTCTCTACT